>CM076570.1:1279490018-1279796362 GCA_034641835.2 Pinus albicaulis | reverse complement strand
GAAAGTTGTAGCTACAGCAGGTTCCAGTAATACGTCTGAAGAAACCCTTAGAGACTTGGCTTGCTCATTTTTTCATAGAATAGCGGCAAGGCCAAGGATTCTCCCATATACAGACATGGTGAGATGGGTGCTGGACAACACCGATATTTCAGACAGACAATTCAGAACTCCATCTGAAGAGCTAATCGGGTCATTCACCATAGAAGATCTGAGATTAATGTATAAGTTGCCAGAACCTCAGGCGACTTTCAACAAACAATTTATGGAATATTTTGCCAGAGAACATTCAAATTTGGCAGAATGCACAAAGGAGTGGACCAAAAGAGATGAACCATTGAAGAAAATCAAACACGAGTGGACAGTACCAAAAAAGGATGTTTCAGACGCTGTTCACAAGTTCAAATATCCAAGTGTGCAAATTGACACAGTTTCTACCACAAGATAAGGTATGTGAGTTTGCCAAAATTATCCTCTATAGAACTTTTAGAAGTTACTAAAGAAGCTGTTGGAGATCAAGAGTTCTCAGAGAAACATAAAGCTCTTCTTAAGAAAAGTCGGGAGTCGAAGAGACTTGAAATAACTATAAAACAAAATGAGGAAACATTGATCAAATTCAAGACACTTAATGCTGAGCAAGGAAGAAGATGAGAAGCATGTTCGGCACAAAGGAAAACTACTGCGAAAGGATAAATTGATAAAAAGGAACTAATTTGGCTGAAGTATGATATGAGAAAATGGCGAAGCAAAATTGAGATGAAATTGCAAAATTAATAACAGAGCGAAAAGCTCCAATAAAAGAAAATGCACAAAGAGAAGACAGCAGAGGAGACGGCTACAGTGGCAAACACTCTTACGGATTGTGTAAATGAAAATTTACACAAAGCTAATTTGATTCTTGAAACTGTTCCAAGATATCTCCCACAGGCAGATCAATTGCAAATAGAATGGAGGCAAAAGGCAGAAGAAAGAGAAAAATATATCCAAGGGCTGACAAGATTGAATTGGGACTCATACTGGATGTACTTGGTGAAGCCACACAGTCAGCATAGTGCGCTTAATTGTATAATCAATGCTACAGAGAAGATTGATCCTACGCTTGCCGACTCTGTCTTTTCAGGACAGTTGAATTCTGAAGTCGGTCAACCGCATCTTCTCAAAACTATGCTAGATGCCTGCAAGTTTAAAGAACAAGTTCATAGATATTTAGATTTAGTTTTAATTTTACTGTATTTTAGCCTAGGAAAAGGACGGTCATTGAACCGAATCCTTAATTTTTGTAATAAGACTATTTTTAGATTTAGTTAAGTAGTATTTAAACCCTTCTCATGCATTTAGAGAGGGGTCCTGGATCTTAATATTTTTGGACTTGGAGATTGCATTTCTGTACTCCATTGTCTTATATATTTTTAAAAAGGATCACATCTAGTGATTTTCATGCTGAATTATCTTTGAAGTGTTGCATTTATGTACCTTGAAATTTGATTTTGCATCAAAGTTACTGGATTAGAGTATCACATTGCATTTGAAACTCTTCAAGATGAATGAGGTATTTCTATCCTTTCACTGTTGATTTCTTCTGTTTTATGATATTTGCTTTAAAATTGCTATCATTTATTTATATTTGTTTTCACAACGCTTCCTTTTATATATCATTTCTGAGTATAATCGAAACGTTATCTTTCATAAGTATATATAGATGGTATACAATGATGAATGCAATATGTTAATACAACTCTGTTTAATTTCTTAAACAGATTTATCTTTATTTTTTTATGCATATTTCAATTTAAATAATAATACATTTTCATGGTTATTGTTAAATTGGAACAATCGTAAGTTGTATTCACATATAATTACTCGGGTTAGTGCTAGAATTTCCTTACCGGTATTTAGTTTAAATTAGATAGTTTTATTTCAGTTAATTTAGTCCCATTTCCACCTATCCAAACCAATCCATTTAGTTATAAGGAAAATGGTCCTTTAAATCCAGTCGGAGCCACCATACCAAATGGAAAAGGAGTTGTCTTAAGGTCCCGACCGGGTGGTTTTCCCCGATGTTTGAAGCAGAGATTTTCTAGGCTTCAACAGGAAGTCACACCACTTTCCTATGTCCTTCTTTGGCTTCGCGGTGTTGTTCTTTGCTTGTGTCTTTGGCAAGTTGTCTTGGGCTGCCATGCCTTGGCTTTGTCCTTTGTTATGCAGTTTGGGGGCACCTTTCCCTTGCTTTTGATTCGCAAATCCAAAGTCTCGCTTCTTCTGTTTGAATTTCTGCTCAATCTTGGCAACATACCGGTATACCGAACCAAGTGAGGAGATGTCGAGGAACTCCATTTCCTCCTGAATGTATCTGTGCAGACAACTGCGATACTTTAGCACCAAATGTTTCTCTGAATATTTGATACCCAACTTTGTGTGTAGGGTATGTAACAAATTCGTTAGCTCATGCACATCTTGATCCCTTTGTTACCACAGCGTGGTCCATTATATGTACTTGTCCTCATAGCTCCCCATGGGATAGTATTGTTCCTTGATGGAATCTCGGAAAGAATTCCAAGTGGGTATGACTGAGAACAGAGAGGGTTTCATCTCATCCTTTTTCTCACAGTAGGTTTCCCACCAGTTCTTGACATGGGGGGTAGCTTTGAGGAGTGAAAAAATAATCTTCTCTTGGTCGGAAAAGTCATGAACTGAGAAATATCCTTCTAATAGATTTAACCATATATCTATGGCATCTACATCTATTTGACCCTCAAATATGGGAATGTCAAAGTTTACTTATACCTTAAAGGGAGTCATGCCTCGAGAGTGGCTGCTGGATGTAGATTCACTGCCGGTGGGCAGTCGTTGAAAGATCTGGGCAAAGTTATCCATCATCGTGTTCCTTTGTTTTTTGAGGGCCTCCTCGAGTAATATTTTGATAGGATCTCCTGCTCCCTCATCTTTCTTTTCGTCCCCCATGGGTGTCCGTCGGGGTTTGCGAGGCTGACCTTGCAAAGGTTCCACTAGATCGAGCCCTAACTCCTTATGCCCCGACCTCGTTGGGGAAATGCAAATAAGGATCGAGAAAAAGCAGATCGCTCTTATACCACTGATTCGGATTTATGCAAGAATGCAACAGAATACAGAAATAACCACAAACATAGAAATACATCGGAAATAAGGCTTCATTTCAATAATATCAAATCACAGAAATATGCTTACAAACATGATGGAAATAAAATAGCTAGGGTGCTGGTAGCGAATCTCTGAGAAGAGATGTGGCGACTATAGACCTATGAACTGTGTTACAATGAGGCTCAAGGGCCTATTTATTATGGAGAAACAATGGAGAACCATAAACTTCCAAAAAACTAACCCTAGGAGATGAAGTGCTAAAACTATGGGCCCCGTTTGGGTAAATTGGTGTTTCAACTTCCCGGGGATATAACTTCGGCATACTATCTCCATTTGGGGCCTCAAAATGACTTCGGAAGTTCAAGACCCGAAAAACTGCTAAAAATAGTAAGTTGTGAAAAAAACTGAAAGAGACAATGGTGGGGCCCCAAGTGGAATAGGTAGGTGGCCACCAATATCCACCTGGATTAGTAACCATTGAAATCCTAGTACAATATCAACACCACCCATTGGAATGGAAAGCATTGGAATATTCAATACATATTCCCCGATGGTTATCTTGATATTATGGAATTTTCCAGAGAAATTTATAGTTCCTCCATTTTCAACCATCACTTGACACTTTGGTGCTAGATATAGGAAGCAATTTAATTCCTTGGCTATCTTACAATGAATAAAATTATGAGTACTACCTGAATAAATCAACACTATTACCTTTTTCTTCTTTATATTTCCTTCGGTCTTGAGAGTTTCAGGAGTGGTCATTCCCGCCAATGCATTACAAGATATTTTTGGATTCATTTCTTCTTTCTCTAAGGTCGGTTTCTGGTGCATATCCTCTTATTTTGAAATTTCTTGTTCTTTTTCTTCCTCCTCTTCACAATATATCTAAACTAATTTATTCTCAACACACTTATGAACTTTAGTGTATTTTCTATCACAATTGTAACAAATCCCTTTTTCTCTTTTTTCTTCTTGTAGGTCGTGGAAGGATAGGAGCAACAACACTTCCATGTTTATAGTTGTGAGTGGTAGGCTTCCTTGTTTCCATAATTTTTCTTTTATTTTTCTTTCCAACATGATTTCCTTCTCCAATGAATTAGGTTCCCAAAGGCGAGCCTCATGTTGGATGTTATCGTTTAAAGTTCCTATGTATACATCAATCCTATGTTCCTATGCAATATCATTTACCCTTATATTCAATTTTTGGAAGTCCTCATTGTGCTCCGCAATGAAACCCTTTTGTTTGAGATTTATGAACTGGCTAAAGAAGGTGTTGATATTTGTATCTTAATAATTTTCTATCATTTCCTCCATAAAAATTGACCAAGTGACAAGTGGTTTATGAGAACTAAGCCACCAATACCATATAATTTGATTGGGTTCTAAATATAAAGTTGCAATGCATAATTTTTGTGTGTTTTGCACATTATGGAGATCAAAATATTTCTCCATTTGTAGTATCCATGTTACCGGATCCTTGCCATAAAAATTCATCATATTTATCTTTGGAATATGGTGGGTCTTCAATCCAACATTAGAGTCTAAGAAATCATGATTAACATTTATTTTGTTCTTATCATGAGTTTCCTCTACTACATTTTCACCATTAGGAAGCTTTTATTGTAGCAAATTTGTCAAACCTTACTTAAAACCCCCAAGTTTTGCTTCTATACCATCAATATTAGCTTCCATTCCATTCTTCAAACCACCCATCTTAGCTTCTGTTACTTTTTTTGAGAGTGACATTTGTTGCACTTCGTCTCCTAATTTTGATATATCATGTTGCATTTCTTCCTATTCATGTGTCATAGTAGAGCTTTATAAGTGATTAATGGGTGTGTAATTATTTTTGAGAGGAATTTTAGAACCTAATACTAATATCTATGCTTCAATATGCACTTGGAATCACTTCCAACTGATTTTTTAAACAAAAGTCATGCAATTTAAAAAACAAGCACACCTTTTTCTTGATTTTGAGGAACTCAATATTGAACCTGATGTATCTTTGTGATTTCAGATCCCCAAAATTTAAAATTTTTTCATGCACTAGCCCCAAGTCTTCTTTCCAATTCCACAGTTTAGACTTAATCTGGATTCTTCAAGATAAAGTTATGCTTGATCTCCCACAATGAGCTAATTATGGACTGGTTCGGTAGAGCGAACTCGTATGGCGTACCAAGTTTCACTTTTTTGACCCTTGGCTCTAAAATCGAAACAAAATAAACTAAATTTCATGCACTTTTGACAAATTTTTACCAGATTCAAGTCTGATGCCTAAAACGAAAGTTATGACGATTTTCCCTCGGTCACCTATTTGAGATGAAATTTTGGAGCTTGCAAAAAACCTAGCTTCCACATACCATATCTCCAAAAATATAGGGTTTGAATAAGAGAAACTCTATAATCCCAAATATCTGATACCAAATTTTATGCAACCAAATCACAAAATAGAAGAAAAGATAAATCAACGACTTAGAAATCAGCCTCTTTGAGGGGGAAACCTCCTTTACATTACATAAATGAAAAATTCTTGGATGATACAAATGAAAAAGCCTCCTTTCTATATATAGGAGTCAAAGGGATCACAATATAATCAAAGCTGACATAAAAATAATATTGTAAGGACACAACAATGACATTAGTGGGCTTCTATGGGGCATATTAATAACATTATGGGGACTACATGGGTATAATATTAACAGTAAGGTGGATACACTAAAAATAATAATAAAGGGATACACTAGTCTTATAGGGACCTAATATCATAATATTAGAGGTTAGAGTCTCAGTCAATCGGAAGGTCGGTATATTAGGATTTTGAGATCTTGTAACTTCTTAATAATGCATTCTTTTAAAAATGTCGAGGTTTGCGGGGAGCAGCATTAGAGAAATTTTGAGGTCTAAAATGGGCCTGCTAAGAAAAATGTACAACCAAAATAAAATTTATAAGAACCAATAGGATTCAAGATGATGATGTCAACCATGGGGGATGAATCACCATTTTTTGGGGTAAAAAAGTAAAAAGATTAAAAAATAATAAAATAATAAAACTACCTTTTCAACTTATATCCCTAAGGTTTTACTCAAATTTTGAGAGGGAGTACTCGTTGGATGAAAAATTTAATTCATCATCTAAGGAATACCCATGTTGCATACTTTCGATGGACCATGCTACATAAAAATTGAGAAATACATGAAAACCGTGATTACAATCACATTTTTCATGTATTTCTCATATTTTGTTTAGAAGAGTCCATCAAAAGTATGAAAAATGGGTACTCCTTGGATAATGAATCAAATTCTTCATCCAATGACTGTTTCCACTCGAAATTTGAGTAAACCCACATGAAGATAAGTTTAAAATACGAGTTTAAAAAGTATTTTTTTAATTTTTCCTCTAAAATTTGATGATGTAATATAATCCTATTTTATTATTTCCACCATTATTTATAATTTCCTTTGGAGGCCCATTTTAGACCTCAAAATTCCCTTAATGTATTACAAAGGAATTTGTTGCAAAACCAAAGGATTGAGGGATCTTTTCTCTCTCCTTGGACAAGACACATGGTAGTCGTTGATTGGTCCTAAGGAGATGATAATAGAAAATGATGTTAGCATGACGTGGCAATATGGAGGACATGTGGCAGTCATAATAAACACTATTGGGCGGCCTAATGGGGAAAATCCTTGTGACACGTGTCACCATTAAGGAGACACCACGTAGAGATGATGACAAGAGCATGACATCATTCAGGAAGCACATATCAGAGGTTGGGATTTCGTAACTCCTTTGTAAGTGAAATTTGAAAAATTTCTGATGCCAAGGGGTTTAGATGTTGATTGGAACTTGGTCGTGGAAGAAAAAAGAACCAAGGGTGTACTGAATGGCTTAGAACCCAAGTGCTATGGAGAGACCACGAAGGTATTTCGGAGGTTGATATTTCGTAACTCTGTTCTAATTAAAATTATGAGAAATTATCGATACTAAGGTACTTCTATGTGTTGGCATTTGGTTGTGGAAGCTAAAATAACCAAAGGGAGAGAGAAAATACACAAGGAGATAGGCCCCCGGTGGGGTCCTAAAGGCCTTAACACCTAACTGCTATGTCGTTGGTCACAACACCCAGTCTTGTGGAAGAAAAAATATAGATGGTGAAGAAAAAGGGTTTAAGGTTAGACTTAGAGTACCAAAATTTAGTAACTTCTCTCTAGTTACAATTTGAGAAAGTTTAGAAACAGGGAGTTCCAATGCCACCAATCACAACACCTAGTCCCATGGTAGAAAAGTAATAAGGGGCGAAGTAAAAGGGGCAAAAGGCCAAGATCAAGATCTTGTAATATCATAACATTTTCGTAATAAAGTTATGAAATATTTGGGCTATGATATTGTAGTAAAAATGAGTGTGAAATATGTATGAATCAAAAACTAAGAAGTAACTCCACACAGAAGAGTTAGTAGTTGGAGTAATGGAGACAGACACATAGATCACTGGGTCAAGGAAGCAAGGACCATGAATGCTCAGGATGATTTAAATGGAGCCTGTCATGAGTTGAGAAGTAAGCCACCTATGATCTCCCCTTGCATGCCTCATTGAATTGAATGAAGATCGTACCCTTAGGGCCAGGAGATTGATTGTAGAAATAACAGATCCATGTTGGAGTACATTTTGAGCATTGCAATTAAATAAATGTAATGGAGAGCCTTGTTGGAGTGTGCAGGTTGACTGAGGATTTATTTTTCAACATGGAAACTCTCAGGAGACCATTCCCAATGTTTAATGTGGCTAAAGAGGTTAGGAATTTTGATACAAAAATAACATGGACAACCATGGATGATCTCTCTTGGGTAGTGTGAATGGCAGGATAATGGTTAAAAAAGAGAACATTGTTCCTAGCACGATGGAGGAACAAACTAGAAGAGCATAGTTGAGAAAAGCAGGGAATACACTATTGTTTTGCGTTCTTAAGAGAGTGGAGTGGAGTGTGTGAAAGTTGAGAAAATGGCTCAAGTGTTGAACTGAGGAAAATTGCTGCAGATCCCTATGATTAAGAGCTGAAGCAGCAACAAGGATCACATTTCATAGGAGAACCACAATGGATCATATTTGTATTTATCTGTATTTATATTTTCCCCTGTTTCAATTTTGAAAATTGTTTGAAAGGTAGAACAATGGCTAGAGTATGTGGTGGCTTGCATTCATAAGAGGTTGGTGCCTCTTGGAAAGTAGGTTCTTTCTATATTAAGGGGTTCGATGCCCCCTTGTGAGTCGATGCTCACAAACAAATTGATGTAATTAAGTAGGTGATTAATTCACATCATAACAACAAATATATTAGTGGTTTTTTCCCTTTGGGTTTCCACGTAAAAATGCATATGTCAATATGTGTATGATGCTCATGTGATGGATTGTATGTACATGTGAATTCCTTGTCTTGTTGATCATTTTTTATTGTGAATGAAATCTCTCACAAATAACTGATTGTAGTGAAAAGAGTTAAATACTTATGCTTAAAATTCTAAAGAAATTCACTATCACTGATTCACCCCTCGATCAGTAATTCCTTATTCCAAAAATTGGTATCAGAGCCAAGTACCTTTAGGAACAATCTAACCATTAGAAGGTAGATCCATAACGAATTATGTCTAGGCAAGAGAGTCAATATGCTTGCTCAAGCAAGATGCTAGTCTTTAATGGGACAAACTATGCCTCCTGGAAAGTCAGGATGGAAGCCTATATTATGTCTATGTGAGTAGATGTTTGGAGCTCTGTACTAGTATATTATGATGTAACTGATGTCCCTCCCACTAATGCATATCGTAACAAATGTAGAAATTTGCTGAATAATGATTAATTATCCACCGATATTATCCTGATCACATATCAATTCGAATTCATATGCAACACATAATCTCTTCCACTCAGATCATCACACATGCGGAAATAAAATAAGCGATAGCACATCAAATCATCATACACATTAACACAGTATGTATGGGGAAAGCTTATAGCTGAAAACCCCGCATCTATTGTGTATATTATAATGGAGAAATCATGTAACAAACTCAGTACAATACTCCTCACAAGTACTCAGTACTATCTCATGAAGTTACACACAAACTAGCTTGGTTTTGAACAAGTCACAGGTTCAAAACACATCCACTAATTTCCTTGCCTCTATTGCGTAATCATGGCCTGTCTAAATAGAGATCCAAGGTTCAAATCTCCTTGTCTTGATAGCGCAATCATCATGGGAAATTCCTCCAAGTGTGATGCAAATCTCATGCACAACTGATGTCCCAACTGATAGCTAACTCAACCCCTTCATCTACCTCTTTCACTAGTCTCCACTGAACTGTCCATGCACTGTAGTGAACTGATGTGTTCTTGAGTTGAATAATGAGTTACTAATTAATGAATTAAATAATATTTAATTCACTCCACTCATTACTAGTTGATTAGCTAGTTAAACTAATATCAACTAGTTCAACTAAGTTAAACCGAACACAACTCCACTAGCTGTCTCATTAACTCCACCAAACTTCTGCCACTGAAGTCCTAACTGAAGTCAACCATGCATGAGCTCACCAAACCCTTAGGAATAGCGTAATTCCTCTGTCATATGCATGAGCCACTTCTGTAGCTCGAACTGAAGTGCTCCAAGAGAGTAAACTGTTGTTTAGAGTCCAAATATTATTAAGGGTAAATAATATTTGACTTCCCTATTTTTAGGATAGGCGGTCTAAAAATAGACATCGACCTATCGACCTATAGGTCACAAAAATAGAGTCCCATCTATTTTTACCAACATGACCAATGCTCCAAGAATCTCATACTGGAATCCCCGAACCATGCTCCATATGTCTAAAAATAGACATAGTCTAAAAATAGACTTTGCGCCAGAATTTGCCTGCGGGCCCACTTAGTGAAGGCGACTTCATTTCACTAAGCTCCATCATCTTGCTGCATTTTCAACAACAAATTGTATGGAAATAATGTTAGAGCCAAGAATTCCATTAACTTTTTCCTTAGTGAATATAAACTAGTAAAGGTTATGCATTGTAAGTCTGCCAAGGAAGTGTGGGTGAGGCTACATCAGAATCTTGAAGGAGATGACAAATTCAAGTAGTCCAAACTTCAAACCTTCAGAATGAGGTTTGAAATCTTAAAATTGAGTGAAGAAGAAATCATAGCAGAATACTTCCACAGAGTTGATGAAGTAACCAATATTATTACATTAGAGAACTTTTGAGGTCTAAAATGGGCCTTATAAGAAAAATATACAACCAAAATAAACTTTATAAGAACCAATAGGATTCAAGATGATGATGTCAACCATAGGGGATGATTCACTATTTTTTGGGGTGAAAAAGTAAAAATATTAATAAAACAATTTTTTCAACTTATCTCCCTAAGGTTTTACTCAAATTTCGAGAGGGAGTACTCGTTGGACGAAAAAATTAATTCTCCATCCAAGGAGTACCCATGTTTCATGATTTTGATGGACCATGTTACACGAAAAATGATAAATACATGAAAAACCTGATTACAATCACGTTTTTAATGTATTTATCATTTTTCGTGTTACAGGGTCCTTCGAAATTATGAAACATGTGTACTCCTTGGACGACGAAACAAATTCTGCATCCAACGAGTGTTCTTGCTCGAAATTTTAATAAACCCATAGGGAGATAAGTTGAACATAAAAGTTGAAAAATATTTTTTCTTTTTTCCCTGTAAAATTTGATGATGCAATCTAATCTTATTTTATCATTTCCACTATTATTTCATAATTGCGTTAGGAGACCCATTTTAGACCTCAAAATTTCCCTAATGGAGGACTTCGTGAAGAAGTCAAGGAAGATATGATTTTTCAAAAGGTATTAAGATATCTACCCATGAGATTTAATGCCAAAGTCTGTGCTATTAAAGAAATGGATGATTTAAAGAATCTCAAGATGGATCAGTTACTTGGTAGTCTCACAACCTTCGATATGAGATTCAGAAGAGAGAAGTATGAGCCCAAGGAAGCAATGTTTAAAGTTTCCAAGAAGGACAAGGAGCACAAATATCATCAAGATTTATCCAACTGTGAATGTGATCAGTAATTGGCTCAATTTTACAAGAAACTAAAGCGCGGCTCAAGAAAAATAAAGGGAAGTTTCCCTTTAAATGATTTGACTGTGGAAAATTTGGGCATTATTTGTCCAATTTCCCTTACAAAGAAAAGATAGAAAAGGAATATTATAAAAAATTTAGAAACAAATCTCAAAGGGGCTTCCAGTGTTGATTGAAACTTGGTTGTGGAAGTCAAAATAACTAAGGGCATAGTGAAGGGCTTGGGACCTAAGTGTCGTGGAGAATCAAGGGATGAATTTCAAAGGTCGATATTTTGTAACTCTTTTCTAATTGAAAGTTTGAGAAAGTCCCGATACTAGGGTGCTCTGATGTGTTAGCGTTGTGTAACAACCCTGGTGAAAATTACACGTTATAAAAGTTGATAAAGGAAAAATTATAACCATGATTATGGGACACTTATTCCAAGCTAAATGTTGGGAAAAAACATTCTATTGTGGGTGTTCATTTTGGTTATTAGGGCTAAGTAAATTTCCAAAGGAAATGGCAAAGGAATTTGGAAAGGTAAAATGGCATTTTTGGAAATTTATTCATGAAAATAATGGAAATTAGGAGAAAAGGAAGGTGAAAGGTCACAGGTTGCATGTGAGGAGGAAAATGAAGGAAAATATAGGCCTAATTGATGAAAATTATTCTAAGGATCAATTTTCACCTTTTTTCAGTTTAGTTTTGGAGCTCTCTCTATATTCTTTGTCTCTCACTCTTGGACACTTAGATTTTTATTGGAGAATTTCAACTTTGGTGTGACCACCCCAACCCACATCTACCTAATTTATCATACTGAACAGGGTAGACATGGGATGAGAGTTACCATGCATGACCCAACTCCTATGGTAATGTTACGGAAATGGGGTTTGGATTTCCAACACATGCTATTCATTTTTACAAACACTTTGCATACATAGTACCTATAAGTCATGGATACATAGTTTGGTCATTGTTTACATTAGTTTCATCATATGTTCATCAAGAAGGTTTTCTCCCCTATCATACTTTCTACAACAAACACATATTAGTTAATGCAACCATACTAAATAAGCAAGAACCTGTCAAGCCATATTTTTACATGAATTTTTATGAGGCTTGTTACAAAACCCTCCCCCTTGGGGGAACACTGTCCTCAGTGTTCAATGACACCTACAAACCAACAAACTAATAAAAACAAAAAATACTACCTATGGAGCTTTATAACACAACTCATTGCAGTATTTACAATGACCATTGCCGAAACATGACAAACATATCATTTACAAGAGATTTATAACACAACTCATTACAATATTTGCAATAAAAACCACATATATACTCATGTACATTTGATTCAACCAAAAAATAATCATACTGTGTGTGGAGCTTTATAAACCAGATCGATACAATATTTACAATAATATACACATATACAAATTTGCTCAATGAAAAATTAGAAGGATATGATGCCCATATCAATAACAAGGGAATCCATAGGCTTACACCTCCACCCTCAAAAGTAGTACCAGGAAGTCCATAATCCAGTGCCAAAATCAAAGATGCTTCCAATGTCTAGCACTACAATCCTGCGCTATTGTACCCTTAGTGAAAAATTACCGGCTCATTTTTCCAAGGCACACTCTCAATGTGCATATGATTCCATTTGGAAATGATAATGACCAAACAAAATATATTCCTGACCTTCCCTTTTTTGTTATACAGTCCCTCGGGCAATCCGGTCACCTCCTTCCATGCAGTCACTCTCCTTCCAAGTTCCATTGGAAACCCCATCACGTGCAGTCCATCCCTTTGAAAGGCTTCCTCTAATCAGAATATTAAACAACAAAGTCATATCCCCGCCTCAAAACCATCATACCAGTCATAGCATGATCATGTCAATCAATGGACACTATTGGGTACTAGTGTCCCACAATGGCCCTGCTCCTGAAGTGCTTTACCAGCATACTACTACATGTTTTAATTCCTTTTGTTGTTGCTGCTAATGCTTGAAATCAGTTTCAACCACCCAACCGGTAATTTCCATGCTTCCTATACCAACCACATAACTTCCATTAGATTCAAAATAAATTGAAATAAATTCACATCATACCTCATTGGTTGCTTACCAATAAGGTACACTTTCAATCTTGTGTACTTCATGTCACACAATTCAAACCAACTGTTTTATCAAATTGTCATGTATAAACATATCAGATCTGGTTAGCTCAAAACACAACCATCATAAATTAAAATCATGAATCACATGAAATCATCATAAACCATGATCATAAATCACATGTAACCATCATAAGTCGGAATCATAGATCACATGCATAACAAGAATGAAATAAAATACTAATATTGATCCCTCATCGGTCCTCACTACTTCCTTTGTTATTTCTAGAAACACACCAGATCGGTTGCCATACCTAAAAAGAACCAAATGCCATTGCTTCTCTTCACTCACATAAACATATAGACACTATACAACACATACATCCACACAAGGCATACAACACCGCACAATACATACAACTATACCAATATACAACACAGAATCTGTTACAAAATAAATTTTCACCATGTTCACTTCTTGTCCCTGATCCTGAAGTGCCATGTAATGAACATTGTGATGTATATCCACCTTTGAAAAATACATCAAGATATCATTTGAATACTAAAATAAAACTACCTTGAAGAATTTTTGAGAAGCTTAGTTCAAACCCTAAGTTTCTGGGCCAGTGCTCTTAACCAGTTGCCTACCCATGCTGATGGCAGGTTGCATGTTTTGGCCTAGCACTGTCAATGCCATTCTGATTGGAAAAACCCTGCTGAACCATTTTTGGTAGTATTTCCTCAAATGGAGGAGAAGCTTCGTGCACTATAAGCTTCTAGAACGACGATATGGATATTGTTCGGTGGAGATATGGTCGAGCTCTCTCATTTAGAGCTATTGATATTATAAATAGGGTATTTTTCGTTGAGAAGTGGGCCTTCGTCCTTTTATGCACTCCTACCTCCCTCTCCCTTCCTATAAATTGAATCCCATCTCTCCACTACTGGTTGATCATTTTTGTGCTAGTTTGATCATTAATCCTTTTCATCCCTATACTCTGATAATCATAAATCCTTTGCATCCCTTGAGATTGACCTGCAGATGGCTCTTTGCAACCGATCATTTTGTTTTGAATCCTTATGGCTTGAAAAACTAGATTTCTTTGCCAAAGTGGAATATTGGTGGCATGAAATCAGGGTGAGGGGGAGCAACCCAATTGAAACCTTCCAACTTAAGCTCAAGGAATTTAAAGAAAAATCAAATAGTGGAGGAGATCTAACTTTTGAAATATTCACCAAGAGAAGTGACATCTGGAGGAAGCCATGAGACCTCTAAAGTAGCATATCATCTTTGATAGATGGACCAAAGCTCTCATCGCCCAAGAGGGACATATTTTAACAAACCTAGAGCAGAGGAGGAAACATGAGGATTTTTTTTGGAAATAAAAATCGAGGGTCTAATGGCTTAGGGAAGGCGAGTGAACATGAAATTATTCCATATGACTATGCTAAAGCATCACAAATTTAACCATGTCTTCTCTCTGAATGATTTTGATGGCCGTTGGCTAGTGCAACATGAGGAAATTTCAGAGGAGTTCATCCATGAATTCCAGTCTTTGTTCATTGAACCATATGTGGATAGAAGTGAAGATATATCAAAATCTAGCAGCATATCCCTAAATTAATCAAGGAGGATAAAAATGAGGCCCTTATTAGAGAAATATCCTTATCAGAAGTGGAGGAGGTGGTCAAGGCTCTCGCGCTAAATAAAGCCCCAGGCCCAAACGGTTTCACTTCAAAAAATTTGAAGGTCGGCTAGAAATTTCTAGGAGCTAAGATTCCTGAGCTTCTTGAGTACTCCCGCCAATCCCAATGGTTGAGGTTGGGCCTAAATGAAAGATTTTTGGAGCTCATCCCTAAGAAGGGCATGGCTCTAGACCCTAGTTTATTTTGACCAATAACTCTTTGCAATTTAATCTACAAGATTCTTTCAGGAATCTTAATTCCACGACTCAAACCCTTGCTTTAGGTTATCATTGCACCAGAATAGAGGGGTTTTGTAGAATCACGATAGGATTATGGCTACTAATGGGGTGGTTCACTCATTATCATCATGTCAAACCCTAGGTATGGTCATAAAATTAGACCTCTGTAAAGCTTAAGATCTATTGAATTGGGATTTTTTGTTGAGAATCACGATTTTTGTTAGACCAAAACCCATAGGTGTTAGTCAAAGATATCATTGCCAGAGATTAGGATCCATGATAGGCAGTTATTCCATGTTACGAAACACACGGGGAGCGTTTTTTTTTCCAATTTCCAATAATATCCCCCCTATTGTGAGTTGGATGTGTATCAAATTCGTGACCTACACTCTAAAACCACTTGTTGGCAATTGTGATTGCCGTTAGACCAAAACCCGTAGGTGTTAGTCAACGATCACATCACTGCAGTTAAGGATCCACGAGAAGTGGTTATTCCATGTCGTGAAACACACAGGGAGCAATGATTTATCTAATGTCCAAAATTTTTTCTATCAATACTTGTCGCTTTTGGATTTTCCCTTGCATGGCTCAGGTGGGTCAAATCTTTGATTTCGACTTCGTTATTTTCAATTCTTTTGAACAGGGCGCCCTCTAGATCCTTTCGCGGATCCAAAGGTCTTAGACAGAGCGAACCCATATCCCCTTTCCTATTTATCATTGTTGTTGAAGGGTTGGGTGGAATTATCAAGGCGACGGTTGCATCCTGGGACCTCATGCACATTAGAATCCCGCAAGAAGATCCTCCTATAACCCATAATTTTTTTTTTGATGATAACATTCTATTTGAGAAACACACTTTAAAAGATGAAAAGAAATTAAGATCTATTCTGGAGATTTTTCAGCAAGCTTTTGGTACCCAAATCGATGGTGATAAATCAGAAATTTTCCTTTTCAATACTCACCAAGGAGTGAAAATTCATTTGGATAGAACCCTTGGGTTCAGAATTGGCCCACTTCATAGCACATATCTCTAGGTTCCCCTGGTGCCCAATTCACTCAAGATATCCTACTCAAAGGAGGTGTTATCCTGTATTTATAAGAAACTCTCAATTTAGACCTTCCAGGTACTGAATTCAATAGGAAGAATTGCTCTCTTAAAAGAGGTCCTTCAGGCTATCCCCATATATGAAATCTCGAAACTTGCAACCTCCAGAACCATTTATAAAGAGATGAAAAGAAAGTTCTAAAAAATCGTTTGGATTGGGTTGCAAATCAGACGCAAATGGGCCCTAGTGGCTTGGGATAAGTTTTGTAAAACAAAGGACCAATGTGGTCTAGGTGGCTTGAAATACCTAGAGTTATTATCCTAATCCCTCAACACAAAGGTGTGGTGGCACTATATTCAAGGTAAGAAAGAGCTATCGAAGTAGATTTGGGCTGGAAAATATGGGGCTGCAAGTTGGAAAAACTCTCTTCAGCGCCATAAGAACTTACCAAATGACTTCTCTATATGGAATCGAGCCAAGGCTTATCAAGACCTCATTCGAAAACATAGATTCTCGGAAATCAGGAATGGTTGACAAGCTAAATTTTGGAATGAACGATGTATGGAACACCTTTGATTAGATCAAGACCCTAATTTTGTAGAACTATAGGCATTCACCTCCTATTTGGGCATGGATCATGTTCATGATTTATGGCACCCCCCCCCGGAATCAAAATGTAGGGAATGGAAATCCTTCAGGAACTAGCCAACTCAAGTTCCTCCTTTGGGCTGGGATTCCCTTCTTACGATTCTTTGCAAAACCCTATTCTAAACAATAGGGAACTAGATAAATTGGGATGGGGAGATCGCCCACAAGGCATGTTCTCCCTCAAGGAGGCATACTCAATCATATCATCTACAGGGGACTTAGAGCTAGACCCATTATGGAAGATAATATGGTACTATCAACCTTGGACAAAAGTCTCGTTCTTATTATGTCTGAAAGGTCAAGGAAAACTTCTTACGTGGGATAAAAATTGGAAAAAGGGCTTCCTAGGATCGTCCTAGTGTCCTCTATTTCACAATGAGGAGGAAACAATTGACTACCTACTAAAATTCTACCCAAAGGTGCTGGAAGTTAGATGGTGTCATTCAGAGGTTTTTCAAGTATCTGACCAATAAGCTAATAGCCTACGAGAATCATTAGACACGTGTATATTCAAAAACCACATTGTTAATAGAGCATGGTGCCTCTCGCAAGGATTTTTCCTATGCAACATATGAAAAGCCATAAAATTAGAAGTCTTCCACTCAGAATATTTCCATTCCACCAAGGTATGGAAAATTATCCTTCGTAAAATCAAGGAAACTCTATCTATCTCGCATTGGTCAGATGAGGATTGGAAAGAGGAGGGGCGAGAACTTGCCATCTTGACTGCTCTAGATTTTCCACGGGAGTCCTTTGACCCTGGCCCTTATCGACTCCTAGTGTCAAGAGGAGTCTCCTCTAGCTCATTCACTTGTCCCACAAAGGGCTTCCTTAAGCTAAATTTTTATGGGGCATCCAAGGGTAACCTTGGGCTAGCCGGTCTTGAGGGGATTTGTTGAAAATGCAGCAAGATGATGGAGCTTAGTGAAATGAAGTCGCCTTCACTAAGTGGGCCCGCAGGCAAATTATGGCGCAAAGTCTATTTTTAGACATATGGAGCATGGTTCGGGGATTGCAGTATGTTATTCTTGGAGTATTGGTCATGTTGGTAAAAATATATGGACCTCTATTTTTAGACATTTAGGTCGAAGTCTATTTTTAGACTGCCTATCCTAAAAATAGGGAAGTCAAATATTATTTACCACTTAATAATATTTGGACTCTAAACTCGGTTCTTTCTCTTGGAGCACTTCAGTTCGAGCCTTGGAAGTGGCTCATGCATCGACGGAGGAATTACGCTATTCCTAGGGGTTGGTAGAAACACATGTGGTTGACTTGATTAGGACTTCGGTGGCGAAGTTTGGTGGAGTTGATGAAACCGATTCTTGATGAGTTGTGTTCGGTTTAACTTAGTTGAACTAGTTGAGATTAGTTTAACTAGAAAATCAACTAGTAATGAGTGGAGTGAATTAAATATTATTTAATTCATTAATTAGTAACTCATTATTCAACTCAAGAAAACATTAGTTCACTACAGTGCATGGACAGTTCAGTGGAGACCAGTGAAAGAGGTAGATGAAAGGGTTGAGTTAGCCATTAGTTGGGACATCAGTTGTGCATGAGATTTGCACCACACTTGGAGGAATTGCCCATGATGATTGCGATGTCAAGCCAAGGAGATTCAAAACTTGGATCTCTATTTAGACAGGCCATGATTTCGCAATAGAGGCAAGGCAATTAGTGGATGTGTTTTGAACCTGTGACTTGTTCAAAACCAAGCTAGTTTATGTGTAACTTCATGAGATAGTACTGAGTACTTGTGAGGAGTATTGTACTGAGTTTGTTACATGTTTTCTCCATTATAATATACACAATAGCTGCGGGGTTTTCAACTATAAGCTTTCCCCATACATACTGTGTTAATGTGTATGATGATTTGATGTGCTATCGCTTATTTTATTTCCGCATGTGTGATGATCTGAGTGGAAGAGATTATGTGTTGCATATGAATTCGAATTGATATGTGATCAGGATAATCTCGGTGGATAATTAATCATTATTCAGCAAATTTCTACATGGTATCAGAGGTATTGAAGCAGAGATTGATCATCACAGTGATTACAAACTTATTTCGGTAGACAGAGTCTGCATGCGGGCCAGGTAGCCTCTGGATCCATCCTTTCCTTTGAAAGGTGATATATCCAGTAAATGCCCCTGTAGTCGATCTTTGTGCTAGAAATAATTTTTTCTCATAGATCAAGGGCGGTTGAGCTTTGAGTTGGAATTCGAATTTTGCAGCAGTTTTGTTTTCTTGGTGCTAGAGTTGAAAATGTCTTTCAACGGTTTGCGACTCGAATATGCTCTTGAAGGCAGTTCGAATTATGTTGCATGGAAGGATCGCATGGAGGCAGTATTAGAAGATAATGGACTGAAGGAGTTCATAGATACAGATGTCCAAAAGCCCACTGATCCTGCTGAAGTCGAAGCTTGGCAAAAGAAGATGGCGAAATGTCGAAGGATCCTGTTGGAGGGCGTCAAGGATCATATTGTATCCAGCCTGCATGGAAAGGCTTCTCCATATTTAATGTGGAAATCTTTGACGGATCTATTCCAGAGTAAGAGCGACCAAAGGAAGTTGGCGCTCAAAGATAAGCTCAGAAACATCAAGATGGAGAAAGGCGACAGTATCGCCAAATACCTCACGAAGTTCACTCAATGCAGAGATGAGCTGGGAAGTGTGGGGGTGACTGTCGAAGATGAGGACATGGTGGACCTGGCTCTCCTTGGTCTTTCGAAGGCTTGGCATTCATATCAAGATAGTGTCAATGGTCGGGAGAAGTTTCCAGGATGGGAGCGCCTTTGGGCGGATCTCATGCAGGAGGAGATAAGGAGGACTACCAGGGACGGATCTTCATCAAAGGGAGCTGATGAAGAAAATTGCACTTTGGCTGCCAAAGAAAAGAAGGGGAAGGGTAAGAAAAATTCTCATTTCGGTGCAAAGGGCAAGAAGCAGGATATGGCGAAAGTGAAGTGTTTTCACTGCCATGATCACGGACATTATGCTACCAATTTTCCGAAGAAGAATAAAAACAAGCAAGCGGGAAGATCTGCAGATGGAGAAGCTTTGGCTTCGCAGTTAAAGCTTGAATTTTCACTGATCGCATGCTTGGTTTCAAGTGTGATGGGATCGGTGTGGTTCTTGGACAGCGGTGTGTCATTTCATATGACAGGAGATCGGGATTTGTTCTCAGATCTGGAGGACAAAGATTTGGGTGTGCACATCGAGATGGGCGATGATGGTAGATACAGTGCGACTGGTATCGGTACCATATCCTTTCAGAGGGAGTCTGGTGAACCCTTTGTATTGAAGGATGTCATGCATGTACCTGGATTGAAGAAGAACTTGATCTCTATGGCGATGTTGGAGGATAAGGGGTATGATGTGGTCTTCAACGAAGGAAAAGCCTTCCTGCGCAGTAAGACTACTGGAGAGACCCGGAAGATAGGGGTTCGAACCAAGAACCTTTATCAGTTGCAGGTAGATGGCTGCGCAGCTATGGCATGCAAAGCGGGAGAAGTGGTGAGACAGGATGATGAGGGCGAACTGTGGCACATGAGATTGGGCCACCTTCACCATAGAGCTTTGAAGATTCTGTAGCAGATTTCTACTGGGCTTCCTAAGGGAACTCTTGCGCAGTCAGATCAGTGCAAGGGGTGTACTTTAGGGAAGTATGTGAAAGCCACCTTTCACGAGAAGGATAGTCGCGCCACGACGATCCTTGAGAGAGTTCACACAGACGTGTGTGGTCCTTTCTCGGTTGCTTCGACAGCAAAGCACAGGTATTATGTGATCTTTGTTGATGATTTCTCTCGAAAGTGCTGGATCTTCTTCATGCAGAAGAAGAGCGATACATTCGCGAAGTTCTGTGAGTTTAAAGCACTGGTCGAGAAGGAGTCGGGGAAGAAGGTGATTTCTCTAAGGAGCGACAATGGTGGTGAATTCATCTCGACTGAATTCAAGGAGTTCTGCAGTGCAGAAGGGATTCGGAGAGAGCTCATCGCACCCCATAACCCACAGCAGAACGGGGTGGCTGAGCGGAAGAACAGAACGATCGTGGGTGCTGCACAGGCGATGTTGCATGATCAGGGCCTACCCCTTCACTTGTGGGTTGAGGCATGCAATATAGCAGTGTATGTGCAGAACCGTTGTCCTCACAAGGTTCTTGGCATGAGTACACCAGAGGAGGCTTATTCTGGTAAGAGACCTGACATTTCTCATTTGAGAATTTTTGGTTCACCTGTCTACATGCATGTGACAAAGGATGCCAGAAAGAAGCTGGATCCGACCGCAGAGGTTGGAATATTTGTGGGGTACACTGATACACCTCACAACTATCGGGTGTATTTGCCAGATAGTCGCAAGACTGTTGTGCGACGGGATATCAAATTTCAGGAGGAGAAAGCTATGCAGTGTTCGCTTGAGAGGGAGCCACACTTGCATGCAGATGAGGAGCTATTAGTTCCTAAGGAGGAGCTTACGGATGTGGATCAACCACAAGAGGAAGTTCATGAGGTGGAAGAGACCACCCATGCAACGCCAACCATCAGAGGGCGCAAGCGCACTACAGAAGCTGAGCGACTGGCTCGAGATGCAGAGAAGGTTGTAGGACCACCTACAGCACAGCGCAGACAGAGGCAGTCACCGGATCGGTACACTGGATACATGGCTCTTGTGATTCAATGTGTCGTGACGGAGCCATCCTCTTTTGAGGAAGCTGTGGAGGAACCCGCATGGGTTGATGCCATGATCGAAGAATATGATTCGATCGTCAGAAACAGTGCATGGGAGATTGTCCCAAGACCGGAGGGGAAATCAGTGGTGGGTTCGCGATGGATCTACGAAGTGAAGCAGGCGGCTGACGGGAGTGTGGAGAAGTAAAAGGCGAGATTTGTCGTCCGTGGCTTCTCACAGATCGAGGGGATCGATTATGAGGAGACCTTTGCACCTGTCGCAAGGTACTCTTCCATACGGACGATCCTTGCTTTCTCAGCGCAGGTGGGATGGCACATTCATCAGATGGATGTGAAGACTGCATTCCTCAACGGAGTCATTGAGGAGGAGGTGTACATAGAGCAGCCTGAAGGTTTCGAGATATTCAGCAGTGAGTCGCATGTGTGCCGACTCAAGAGAGCACTGTACGGGCTGAAACAAGCACCTCGTGCTTGGTACACTCGCATAGACAACTACTTCACCGGGCTTGGATTCTCCAAGAGTGAGGCGGATCCTAACCTGTACCAGATTGTGGTGGAGGGGAAGTTGTTGATCATCGTACTGTATGTAGATGATCTGATTTTGACGGGCGATGAGCGGTTGATACTTTCATGCAAGGAGGATCTTGCACGAGAGTTTGAGATGAAGGACTTGGGCATCCTTCATTATTTCCTGGGATTGGAGATTTGGCAACGCAGTGGAGGACTCTTTGTTTCTTAGGGAAAGTATGCCCAGGAGATTCTGGAGAGGTTCAACATGCAAGGCTGCAAGCCTGTTGACACTCCTCTTCCTGGTGGTTGGAGGAAGGAGGATGCTACTTCAGCGGAGGTAGTGGATGCCACTGTCTATCGACAGTTGGTGGGGTCGCTTATGTATCCGGTCAATACACGACCCGATATACGCCATGCAGTTAACCAGCTTTCGTAAGCTAGGGTTAAGCCTGTACTGCTGGATGCAGTAAGCATGTATTTTCATATCTTCAGGCAACATCTGGATATCTTCTCTCGTGGGTACAGACAGAGGATGAGCGTGCTTTTCTCGGTTTTGGGTATGTAGATTGGCAGGGTTCAAAATGGACCTAAGACAACACAATATCTGGAGGAGTTTTCAGCATTGGGTCGACAGCAGTTTCCTGGTACAGTAGGAAGCAGAGATCCGTGGCACTCAGTTCAGCAGAGGCCGAGTACATGGCAGCAAGCTTGGCTGCATGCGAGGCCATTTGGATGAGGAAGATCCTCGTTGGATTGTTCGGGTTGCATTTGGAGCCTACAGTGATTTACTGTGATAACCAGAGTTGCATTAAACTCTTGGCTAATCCAGTATTTCATGATAGATCCAAACACATCGACATCAGATACCATCATATCAGAGATTGTGTTCAGCGGAGAATCATGATGCTTTCATATGTTCCCACGGAGGATCAGGATGCCGAAATCTTGACGAAGGCGCTCACCAGGAGCAAGTTCGAATTCCACAGAGGTAGGATAGGGATTGCAGATAATCCATATCTTGCTGAGAGGGAGTGTTGAAAATGCAGCAAGATGATGGAGCTTAGTGAAATGAAGTCGCCTTCACTAAGTGGGCCCGCAGGCAAATTCTGGCGCAAAGTCTATTTTTAGACATATGGAGCATGGTTTGAGGATTGCAATATGTTATTCTTGGAGTATTGGTCATGTTGGTAAAAATAGATGGACCTCTATTTTTATACATTTAGGTAGAAGTCTATTTTTAGACTGCCTATCCTAAAAATAGGGAAGTCAAATATTATTTACCCTTAATAATATTTGGACTCTAAACTTCAGTTTACTCTCTTGGAGCACTTCAGTTTGAGCCTTGGAAGTGGCTCATGCATCTGACAGAGGAATTATGCTATTCCTAGGGGTTGGTGAGCACATGCATGGTTGAATTCAGTTATGACTTCAGTGGCAGAAGTTTGGTGGAGTTGATGAGACAGTTGGTGGAGTTGTGTTCGGTTTAACTTAGATGAACTAGTTGAGATTAGTTTAACTAGAAAATCAACTAGTAATGAGTGGAGTGAATTAAATATTATTTAATTCATTAATTAGTAACTCATTATTCAACTCAAGAACACATCAGTTCACTACAGTGCATGGATAGTTCAGTGGAGACCAGTGAAAGAGGTAGATTGAAGGGTTGAGTTAGCTATCAGTTGGGACATCAGTTGTGCATGAGATTGGCACCACACTTGGAGGAATTTCCCATGATGATTGCGCTATCAAGCCAAGGAGATTCGAACCTTGGATCTCTATTTAGACAGGCCATGATTGCGCAATATAGGCAAGGCAATTAGTGGATGTGTTTTGAACCTGTGACTTGTTCAAAACCAAGCTAGTTTGTGTGTAACTTCATGAGATAGTACTGAGTACTTGTGAGGAGTATTGTACTGATTTTGTTACATGTTTTCTCCATTATAATATACACAATATCTGCGGGGTTTTCAGCTATAAGCTTTCCCCATACATACTGTGTTAATGTGTATGATGATTTGATGTGCTATCGCTTATTTTATTTCTGTATGTGTGATGATCTGAGTGGAAGAGATTATGTGTTGCATATGAATTCGAATTGATATGTGATCAGGATAATCTCGGTGGATAATTAATCATTATTCAGCAAATTTCTACAGGATTATCGACAAAGACAAGGGGAAAGCAGCAAAATGTTATACAACATCATGTGGAAACACAAAATATAACGTAGTTGAATACCTAGTGCTAGAAAGAGGATTTCAAGTAGCAAGGTAAATGGGGGTATCCAAGATCCAAGTCATGGGTGATTCTTAGATAGATATAACCATGGTTCAACACTTTATAAATGGATCTCCTACAGAAAAATTAATAAAAAATAGGTTTTTGGAACTGATAGGGGAACATATTAATTCTAGACTCTCCTCTTTCTATTATGTAATTATCAAACATGTAGATCGATAAGGAAACAAGGCTACAAATAAGCTAACTAATTGGGGAGGTGAGCTCTAGGGTAAGGATATTATGCAATATTGGACCCCCTCTTCTCAAAATAATCACCTCATGGATTTGCGTCGAATAGGAGGAGGAAGAGGCTTCCCCAATGGGGGTGAGAATATGGGAGCTCATGGAAATTGGATCCCATGATAGTTAATAGTTGGTGTGTCGATAGAGGACTAGCATTCCATTTCTTTCATCTCAATTGGTGCAACATGAGGTGTAATTGTAATGGTTACCGCGATCATGTGAAGCCATGTCTCATCTCGGTGAATGTGAGTGATGATAGTTTAATGGGTAGGATAGCTTTGAAGGGCGGCATTTGCATTTATGTTTCATTCCTAAGTTGGGTTGTTGGTTGGAATTTTGCATGAAAGCAAAAGTGTCAGCAGTGGGCTTTCAATGTCAGGTGGTGTCATCTTACATTCTCCTAAGACTATTGGGTGAGTGAAGTCATCATTTTTTTTCTCCACATGCACCTCGGGTTTTATTGCGCCTACATAATGTACCTGTTGAAAACTGGGGGAACCTGGTATTTATGTCTTCGATGGGGTTTGGAATGTGAAAGTATTTGGTCTAGTGGAGGTGCACAGTGGTGGTATAGAAGGAGGTTTTGTTGGGAGTGGAGGTGGCTTTTTGTGGGATTCTCCATTTCTGGTGCTTGATATGAAAATCAGCGCACTAATGGTTTTGTGGGCGATTCTCAATGGTGACAGAGGAGTCACCCTTCTGGAGTATACGATGTTGACATTTGGGTGTGGGTTATGCGAGGCATCCTAGGTAGCATTGACTTGGGAAGAGCTTCTCCTGCCTTCTATTACTAAAATTTCTCTCACTCATGCCAGGGTTCTCAATTGGTGGCAAGGTGGAAGTTGGGTTGTCGTGTATGGTCTTCTGAGGAGAATTGTGGGTGAAAGGAGTTTTGGATCTTGGGTGTAAAGGTTTGGGAAAGTTTTAGTCGGTTAGACAATGAAGAATATTAGGGGTGTTGACTCTCCTAGTATGATCGTTACGTGACCTTCCTCACATCTTGTGCGCTTCTCTCCCCTAGCCAATCCAAATTCTATGGGTTGTGGGGACCAGGCAAGGTTGGCTTTGCCAGAAAATTTTTCAATGGTGTAATTCGAGACGTGTTGGGGTGGCAATATTTTTGGTCACTCTCGTCCTGTGGGTGATGGATTGCGTGGTGGTCGTGATGAAAAAAAATACGCCTTTCGTGGTGGTAGAGGTGTGTGATCTCGGGAATCCTAGCACCATGGTGGTGGGCGATTAGGTGGAAAGGCTAGCTGGGGGTCTAGTAGGCGTGAAACTACCAACCCGACAGTTATCCAACATTTTTGTCTGGATAACTTTCAAGAGCTAATTCAATATATGATATGTCAGGTGGACGCGACTGTTGTGTAGGTAAATCCTCTTTGTGGACAAAGCCGATCCCTCTAGCCCTAGAGTGGGTCTAGCAACAAGGGAACGAGATAATGTGTAAGTTCCTAGCCAATGAATGAAATAAGTTGGGATAGATTGTCCTACCTGTAGTCCAACGTGATTGTCGCAGCTGTAGTAGTGGCGGTCTCTTAATCTCTGTCCTAACAGGTCATGGTCCTTCGGCAATGGTACTTGAATTCTTGCACAAAGATCAAAGGAAAAAATCAGCATACAAGATAATAATTGCATTCATAACTAGCTAATCATTCAAGGAAGATTAAACGTATTGCGTAAAATAAACCATATCAACACAAGATGGGAACTAAACATTAGTCATGTATATATAAATAGAAAGAAAGAGATTACAACCGGAGCCTTGATGTCACAGCCTCCTTCAAAGGGTTCAGTCAAAGCGTGTCTTGAAGGTTCATTGGGGAATTGGGATGAGGCGAGGACACACGCCTAAGCTCTCTCTTGACAAAGGTCTCTTTCTCTGCTCTATCTCACCAACAAAATGTTCAACAATTCCTCTTCAACTATTCAGTTGTTCAACTAGTGTATCAATGGGAGATAAATTTATTTATAGAGGGAGAGGAGGAGGTTGGGATCCCTACAATTATGGAATGGAGGCCTTATCCTTTGAGAGGTTCCCCCAAAAGGTGGAAACAAGAGGCCAAAGGAGGGTGTTTGTGGTTATTCAGTTGAACCACCCAAGCTGACTCGCCCACGAATTCGTTAGCATAGAAACTTCGCCTCTACATTTAAAAAACATTCAAAAAACAACTTGGTGTGGGTAGATCATTGGGACAGATCACCAATGGGCGCAGGGCTCAGTGTTAATTTTCCTCATTGGCACAAGGCCATAATGGTCTGCCAACGCTAATCAAAATACATGTGTTTTTGCTGATCTACTCTGGAAATTTTCAATAGAGAAAGTGTTGTCCTCAGGGAAAGGGATGCAATGATGCTTGTTGCAAGGTGTTTTACATGTTAACCCCTTCATCTAAATTTTTGGCCATTAGCCCCTCTTGAAACCTTTCAAATTTCCCACCGTGGCCTAAGAGACCCGTTTTCGCTTATCGTTTCCCTCCTCCGTACCCAAATTTCGTGATCGAAGGCCGAAAGGCTCGCTGTTGAAAGGGTTTGAATCCGAAGCCCTCTTAGGCTTAGCCCCCTGCAGCCAGTCCTTCACGTGACCCAGGCGCGTAACCCCGTGCCAAACCAAAAAGCGCTTACCATACACGGCCATCGGGTGCATTGTGCATCGTCCGATCAAGCCACAGATCAACTGCCCACTGCTTGTCCCTATCTGGTGGTCCCCGCCACGCCTTACCCCAAAAACCAGCTTGTTTCATCGCACTGCTTATCCAAGGCAGGCGATATTGTTCCAAACGCAGCGATTCCATTGAACGACGGACACGCGTCCCAGTGTATGACGACAATACCACCCTCCATCGCGCATTATCTCTCGATCAAAGTCATGCAGCGATATTAACTCTGGCCATCCAATCCGAAGAGCTCGATCCAACGGCAATTATTCTCCAAAGTTGCGCAACGTTTAACTCACGACTATGTCACCCGTGGCCCACCATTTCACCACCGCCTGACATAATATAAACCGTCGATCCCATTTTTTATCATATGGCCCAGGATTGTTCACGCACCCCGTCAGTTGACCGAGTCCACCTCCACGTCACCCCTTCCGTATAGTCTCTTGTGCGCCCACATGTCCTTTACGTTTGCCTCCACCTTTTCATGCATCGTTTACGTGTCTGTGTTGTCTGCCCCCATCTCGTCCACACAGCGTCATCCCACTGCTTTTCTCGTTGCCACTCTTCATTTCTCCGTCGCCCTGCTTCTCCTCATCATTTCACTCAGTCCATATCACCACAAAAGCCAAGAACGCATGACAGGACCTTGTTTCAGGGGCAAGATTTGCGAAGAAAGATCCGGGAGCCGCTCTGACATGACCAACATTGAATGGAGCAAGGGTTAAAATCTGTCGAAACCCCCAGAGAAATCCAAGATGCAGATGTTACAGATGGAGATATTAATTATCGTGGCAAACAACGTCAATGAAAGATCCAAGAAACTCAGTACCTGGCATTGAAGAATTTAAATTTCAATTTGGCCTTCAGAAGACAGAAAGTACCAGTACATAAAAATCATATCCTCCAGGTTTTACTTCAACAGATTTTTCTCTCAGAAAGAGTACATAATGTTATATATTTTATTCTTCATACCTTACCCCTGAAGAGATTTACACCTACTACATTTATGTTATGGAGCAGCCACAGAGTACTTACAGCATTCTTGCGCCGTCAAACACTTTAGGCGGGCATTTTCTCACCATTTTGTTTCAATGAGATAGTTAATGGTTTCACCTACTTCTTTTATGAGTTTTCTCTCCTCCTTCCTCTATAAAAGGGGAGAAGAAAAGCATTGTAGGGGTTCCAGACTTTTATCAGAAAATTGTGCTGTGAAAGGCATTTTTGTATACATTTTGTAAAGCATTGGTATCGAGGCTCAGAGCTTGTAGGGTCTCAGTGAGGAGGAGTTCTGTCTGTTTTAGAGGATTCTAGTCTTTTGATATCTCACAGTATGTAAACTTATCTTATGTGTTTAATACAATATTTCATTTCATACATCTTCTTGTATCATGTTACTGGAATGCGAGTGGCTCACTAGTTTTAGGTAAGGATTCGTCCTAGTTGATGCCCATACTTGAATCAATCAAGGGCTTTAAATATGGCTCAGGCATGATATACTGTTTTATGTTCATTTCATTCATCTTTCTGCTATATTAGTTGCTTTGGGAGGGTGCTTTTAAAACACCATTGTCATGTATGGATTCTTAGAATGATAAGCCCATATGTGGTTCTGTTGTGTATCTGGGTATCAGACCAAAGTTAACTAATATCTTCTCAGATTTCTTTCATTACATACACTTTCTGATATTTGATTTCTGTGGCATATTACTCGAATTGGCCCTCTTTGCAGTAAATTGTCTCTTAACTGTCTGATGCTTTAATATTGGAGCTTTGCATTGTGCCTCTGCAACATTACTTTCCCTGTGACAGTTTCTGTGATTGCTGGTCCCATTTCAAATCAATTTCCTTGTTTAACAAGAGATAGTAGAAGAGCTTTTGGATTGACAACCTAGTTTTATTATATGCCTCCTGCTATGCTAAGATGTCCTAGGCACTGGTCTATGGCAGCTCTAGACTGTCTCTAGGGTAGACAACAATTGTCGACAACACAAGGCATGACACTTCATATAAGTCACAATAATGGCCCTCCAATGTGTAGGATGGGGATTGCAGGGATGGTGACAAAATGTTGTGTAACAATGGCTGAATGGGTCGAAGGGAGGAGCATGCTGAGTTGGTGGCCACTTTGGATTGGATTCAAGACTTTTAGTACCAGGTCATAGAGTGAGTGGTGGTGGTTTGGTGAGTCCAAAACCACATTGCAGAAAAAGGGGAAAAGTTGGATACTTGGCTAGTTGACTTTGAAGGGCATGTCCAGTTCAACTTCCATCCTCTGCCCCTCAAGGAAATTCCCCATACAACCCAACTTACATCATGTCAGATTATTAGTATGCTATTAGGTGTTTTTCTATGTATTGTCTGTCTTTTATTATCTTTGTCCCTCTTAATTTTGGACGTTGTCCTTAGACTCCTTCTCATATTTTTGTCACTTGAAGCAAACATTTTTCAGCAAACCCAGTCGGAGTGAGACCATCTGCTTTATGCTCTGTTGTATGTACATCTTTTTATTGATCCCTTTAGTTTATAATATAAACCCCAAGGGTTTGTGATATAAATTTGTTGGGTTTTTAATATTAATGCCTTTATTATATAATATTAATCTCTTGGATTTATTATATTCATCCCTCTAGATTATTAATCCCTAGAGTTTACAATATTAATCCATTGTTTTTATAATATTAATGAAAGTGTTTATAATATTAATATTAACATTGAAAATATTTATCCTATCGTTTATAATATTTATCATAGGGTTTATAATATTAATCCCAAGGATTAATGTTAGGGTTTATAATAATGGGCTTTATCTTGTTACAATTTATAATTTTTTTTAATATTAGGGTTTAATATTGTGACATTAGAATGGCACAAAAATATAACCAATAGCGCAGTGTGACAAGCATCGTTGTAATACAACCAACGATTTCACAATCAGTGTGAGAATCACACATTACATTGAAATTTATTCAATGTCGCATTGTGACATTAAATAAACTACAATTTGACTTTTAATATTGGGTTTAGGGTTTATGGTTTATATTATTCGGCTTAAGGTTTATAATATTAATTCCTAATATATATATATATATAATAATAATAATAATAATGTATTAGGGTTTATAATCTTATTTTTTATAATATTAATCACAGGTTTGATATATTAATATTAAGATTTATAACATTAATCCTATGGTTTAAGGTTTATTCTAATTTATAATATTGTGCTAGGGATTTATAATATTAAGGTTTATAATTGTAGGGTTTATAATGTTAATCAATAGGGTTTACAATATAAATCCTAAGGTTTAATATTATTCCCTTGGGTTTATAATATTATTAATCCTTTGGATTTATAATATTAATCCTTGATATGTATAATAATATATTAGGGTTTATAATATTAATCTTATATTTTATATATTAATGTTACGGTTTCTCATCCTTTAGGCTTATAATATTAATCATGGGGCTTAATATTAATCCTAGAGTTTATAATTTTAATCATATTGTTTATATTGATTCCTTAGGTTTATAACCCATTGGGTTTGTTAATGTTTCACGATTATAATACTAAAAAATTCCTGGGTTTGTCAATCCTTGGGTTTAATAAATATTAATATTCATTTTCGTAAGAAAGAAATTTATATAGATATTATATTACTTTATATATATATATATATATATAAAGTCTATACATAGTTAACATTATCAATATACTCCAACTATATATAAAAGATATTGACAATTATTTTAAGAAATATATAATAATTATTGACCATAGCATAATGGTGATAGATAGATACATATTATTAATAATAACTAAATGATATTATTATGTTATATGATAATTATATTTTAGACTGAAATATAACTATTAATATAATGTTATATAATAGCATAATATTATTTATATACACACACACACACACACTAACGGTTCCTATTATTTATATAGTTATTAATAATAATTTAAATAGTTAGTCTTTAATAAGATATACCTAATAATTATTAATGTGATTGACGTATATCAACCACATCGGTAAATGTGGTTGTGCTATTAATATAAAATTTTTAAATTAAAAATATTTATAAGTTTATTTTTTCAATTAAATGACTATTTTACTCTTTTACTATTGTTTTTTTTTTTGTAAATATAGTAGGACCTTTCTATTTTCGATTTATAATTGCAAAGCAGGTTACAAAATTATAAACTTCAACTATGGCCTCAACCTGCCCGAAGGAAACCAGGTCTGTTGGCCGTCTGAGTGCATGAAAAGCATTCCAAAATTGATAAAGTTTCATTCGTCTATAGTCTACATGGGCTAGCTGTTCTATGGCATATCTATCTACATACTGATAAAAGAAATAGAGCTCATACAAAAATGCAGCTTTCATTCAACAATAACATAAGTAAACTACTATCCATCTGAGGAGGAAACAGGAGCGGGGTCTTTAACATTGGATCCTGGCATGTCCACTTGTTGGAGCTGTTGTAGCAGTTTTTCCATTCGTCCTACTCTGTCATCCAGCCTGCCCATACGATCCATTGCCTGGTATTGAGTAATCTTGATATGGTAGAGCTGGTCCTGCATATCCTGCAGCTTATCCATAATGCAACTTTCCAGCTTTGCTGCATCTATGTTTTGTTGTCCAGGAGGAAAACTCTGCATTGATTTTGCCAGCAGACATTTAACTGTCCAATAGGTATGAATAGTTTTATGAAATAGGGTGAGGCGTCCACGAGTGTTTCTAGGATCAGTGATGAAGTCGAGAATTTCTGCTTCAGTTACATTGTCTTCTGGTTCAGTTTGGATCTCTCTCTCCCATCCTCAGATTTCCTCTCGAGTCTTGGAAGAGTTCCCTGTTACATAACTGTCTGCTAAACTTTCTAAAAGCTCCTGTTTGGATTTCCTGCCTCTTTGCTTTGGTAGTGGCTCCATCTGAATAGGTTTCTTCCCTTTCAAAGTCTAAGAGGTTGAACTCCGTTTCCCCATTCTCAGCAGAACCTGATACTGTGCCAGAGATATACTATGACAGAGAAAACAGATCTGAGTTATAAGCCTTTCATTGCTGGGGCTGGGTAGAGTACCGAAACTATACCCGCTGTTTGTTTCAATACAGGGCGAAAGCCTCACTTTTAACCACAACTCAGAGCATAAGCAACGGGTCCGCAACACATATAACTTAGCGCGGTGAAACCTGGCGAGGTTCGCCAGCAAAACAAAGAAAGGGATGAAATTACAATTTTCTCCCACACAACACACTTGACAAGGCCAAACGACATGACTATGCATTTTCCAGTGGGGTGCAGGATTCGATTCTAAATCTGTGCGCAAACCAAACTGAATAAACTTCAAAAAGAAAGCTTCAATTGAAGAATCTCTACGATAGGTTAAGGTAACATGCAAAGACAGAGACCTGGGAGTAACATTACCCAGATTTACCCTGCCTTTCCACTTCACACAGCAAATAGCGAATTGAACCGAGTTTACACTATTGTCAGGGTAATTAAAAGAGATTCTACGACCAGTTAAGAAATCATACAGAGATAGAGACCTGTGAATTTATTTACCCTTATTTACCCTTCCGTTCCCCTTCACCCAACAGGTTGTAACGCGAACTAGGTTGACTCTTTTATCAGGGTAAGTAGAAGAAATTTTACAACGGGTTAAGGTGGCATACAAGGACAAAGACCTATGATTAACATTGCCAACTTTTACCCTACCTATCCCTTTCGCCCAGAAGGTAGCAAAATGAATTAGAAAGACACTGTAAACAGGGTGAATTGAAGAGATTCTACGACCTGTAGAGGCAGCATACAGAGGGTGGCAGGGGTCGCGAAAGCAGGGCCTGACCCTCTGGTGGGTGGGCATTCCGTAAATACAATGGTTATAACCACAATACTCTACCTTTTTATTACACTTACGATTCCAATCCAGAGCATTTGCTTCCACATGCAGGGAGAGGAGAGTGTTGTATACATACCAGCGTATTGCCGAGTTCCTAACAAGAGTTGCGTTTCTAGTCTTCGTCCTCGGCCCCTTCGAAGCGATTGCATGCATAATGCAGAGCACTACCGCTTGAAGGGAGGGAGAAAAAGAACTTACCATACACGAACCTTGCCGTCTTCCTCCTGACAGCACATGTTGTCCATCCCATTTGCTCATTAAAGCCCGCTTGCTCGTATCACGCCTTGATCTACGATCCCTGTGTATCATTATGATTGTTGGTTGCGTGGAACGATACCTCACCGCCATCGCATTACAACAAAGGACTATGAGGTGCCAAGTACTCACCCCGATCGGGGGGCTGTAAATCCTTGTTTACTATCAGTTGGAGAGAGTGTAACTCCACTTCCCAGATTGCATCTGTGGGGCGAGCATCTATTGATCGCTCTCTCTGATTACATCCCCAATTTTCCAGATAATCTGCAGCTGCATTTCCCTTTCGCCTGATATGTTTTGGGATTAGGTATTGGATCCGCTTCAACAGATGGCTTATTTCTTGAATAAGAGCTGTTGTCCTCCAACTTTGCGAAATTTTCTCCCAGGATGTGCCTTACTGCAATTTGCAGAGGATTCCAGTGACCAAAGCTGAGTCTCCTTCCACTATGATTTTGTGATAATTTTCTTGGATTGCAATAATAATACCTTGATGAACCGCCGTCAGTTCAGCTTCATTGTTAGTAGCATGTCCTAACTCGTAGGCATAGAAACGACATACTGCCCCTTGAGAATTTCGAAATATTCCTCCTGCCCCTGCTTGCCCCGGGTTGCCTTTAGAGGCTCCGTCATAATTCAACTTGATAAAATCAGATTGGGGAGGTCTCCAGTTATCCTCAATAGTTTCGCAGGGTGGTCTGAATTTCCACAAATTTTTGTATAGCATCTGAGGTTTGAGATTCAAGTATTCTAGAATTTGGGTTTCGAAACCCACTGTTTTCCAATCCTCATCTGTCCATATTTCACTAAGGATTGTTTCTCTAATATTTTCTATGGCTCGCTTCCAGATATGCTGCAAGGGTTGCTCTGTGTCTTTGAAAACTCTACTGTTTCTTTCCTTCCATGTATTCCATATAAGGAAGCCAAATGAGAGGGTCCATGCTCTGTTAATCACTTGACAGTGGAACTTTCCTTTTTGCCATTTCCTGATTGTCTCCGCTATGCTATCATTATATTTATTTGTTTTCCTAAACAGGTGCTCCAAGTTTCTCCACAGCTGCTGCACCAATGGACAGGAGTTTAGAAGATGATCTGTCGTTTCCTGCTCTTCCTGAAATAAGGGGCACCTGGAAGGGCCTACCAGTCCTTGTTTCTTGAGGTTCTCCCAGGTCAAAATCTTGTTATGGCTTACCAACCATAAAAATTACTCCACCTTTGGCCAGTGTCTCAAAGCCCAGATTTTTTTCCATAGCGGTCTACCTTCATGTAAGCCTTGTTGAGTCTGAAGAGAATAACCTTCTTTAATTGTGAAGAGTCCTTTTGTCTGATATCCCCATCTGAGTATGTCTGGTCCTCCAACTTTCCTGATTTTTCTTGTTTTGAGTTCATTTGCTAGGTTGACCCATTGCTGAGTGTCTGGAGCTGCTGGCCAATTTGTTTTTTCTTTCCACTTCCTCCACTGATCTGTATTTTTTTGGCACCAGTAATGTTGTAAAAGTATCTGATTGGGAGTGCTTGTATATAAGAAAATCTGACCCAGGTCTAATCGGCTAAAGAGCTTTTCCTTCTGTTGCCAGGAGTCCTCCCAGAAGAGAGCTGTACCACCATCCTTAACCTCTCAGAAGCTGTGGGATCTGATTAAAAATCTATTAACTACTACTAAATTCCAGATTGAGGAGCCTCTTGGTATTGTATCTGTCTTCAAACGGCCGGATACAGTTGCTGGCATTCCATATTTTGTTGTCCAAATAGTCTTCCATAGGTCTGACCCTCCCTGAATCCATCTCCACCAGAGTTTTTCTCCCATCACATTATTTAAGACAGATGGATCTCTCAGACCCAAGCCACCTGCCGCTTTGGTTTTTAGTAATTTGTCCCAAGAAAGAAGAGCCCATTTCCTATTATCTTGGGCTCCCTGCCATAAATTTTTTTTGAACTGCCCTACTAGTTGTGCACAAATCCCTTTCAGGCATGCTCTTGCTGAAAGCTGATATATTGGGAGAGCTTGCAGCACTAATTTCAAGAGAATGAGGCGCCCTGGCGCATTCAGGGCTCTAAATGCCCAATTCTGAACCCTGTTGGTTACTCTGAGGAGCGTGTCCTGCCAATCAACTATTCAGCTTGGTCCGGGATGTAAATTCATTCCAAGATATTTCATGGGGAATGATCCACGCTGGAATCCCAACGTCCTAGCAAGGAAATTTTGAGTCGCTATTGGACAGTTAAAAAAGTAGACATTTGACTTCCCGTTATTTACTTCTGTTCCTGAAGCTGCCATAAGCATGTCTAAAATTTTGAGAATGGCTTTGCATTCCTTCAACGTTGCCTTACCAAACAATAAAATATCGTCTACAAATTGTTGATGGGTTAAGGAGAGTTGCGGTCCCCACAGTTTCAGTCCTTGTAATTTTCCTTCTGCGAGGTGGGCTTTGATAAGTCTGCCAAGCCCTTCAACAACTATAATGAAAAGAAATGGGGATAGGGGATCCCCTTGGCGAAGACCTCGAGAGCTGTGGAACGGAGTTTTCGGGCTGCCATTTAGGAGGATTGAGTAGTGAGAGGATGCTATAAATGAGTGCAACCATTGGAGCCATCAATCTTCAAAACCAAAAGCATGCATCACCTGAATGAGATATTGCCAGCTTATACGATCGTATGCTTTTGAGAGATCTAGCTTTATAAGCAGACCTTTTCGTTTGTCCTGTTTTAATGAGTGAATAGCTTCTTGGGCAGTGACTATGCCGTCCAATATCTGTCTTCCTTTGACAAAGCCTATTTGCTCCAATGATATGAGGGTAGGCAACAGTGGCTTGAGACGATTTACCATGATAGTTGAAAGAATTTTGTAAATAACATTGCACAGTGCTATCGGTCGAAAGCCTTCTGAGGTATCTGCATTTTTCTGCTTTGGAATTAGAGTGATGAAAGTTGCATTCGGCGCTGGATATACCATCTTCAGTCTTCGAGATTTCTCCACCACATCAAGAATATCCAGCCCCATGAAAGGCCAGGCCGCTTTAAAAAATTCACTTGTGAAACCATCTGGCCCCAGAGCTTTGTTCTTGGGCAAGTTTAGGACTACCTCTTCTACCTCCTTTAGCGTGACTTCTCTGAGCAGGGCCAGGTTCTGTTCTCTAGTGATCAGTTTGGGTATATGAGCAGTGATTCTTTGGACAACTGTCTGCCTATTTGGTAGAGGTTCTATAAGCCTATCTCTGAAATGGTTAACTAGCTCCTCCTCTATATCTGTGTGTTTAATTTTCCTTTCCCCATTGGATGTTTTCAAGGAGAAGATCCTGTTATGTTGACGACGCTGTAGCATGGCGTTATGGAAAAATTTAGTATTACGGTCGCCCTCTTTAAGCCAATTTATCCTAGACTTTTGTTTCGACAATATGTCCTCTTGTTTGCGTCTCTCCTCTTATGCGCTGAGTGTGTTTCCTTCTTCTATTGCTAACTCAGGCATTCGGCCATGTAGAATTATTTTTTGTTGTATTTCCTTCATTTTTGCTGTTAGGTGGATTTTCTCCTGATGTATATTACCAAATTCTGTGCGGTTCCATCTCTTTATTTCCTCCTTTAACTGTTTCAGGTGGAGTTGAAAGGAATGCATTTGATTTCTCCCTCTAATTTGGGTTGTGCTCCACCATTTTTTAACTTTATCCATAAATCCTGGGTCTCTTAACCAAAACAATTCAAACTTGAAGGGTCGGTTATGAGGGCTGGATTTAACATCCACTTCTAATCGGATTGGCCAATGATCCGATCCCAGGGTAGGGAGAATTGCTGCTTCAAAATATCTGTCCTGACTAACAAAAGCTTCGGAAGCCAGAAAACGATCCAGTCGAGAGGCTATCTGGAATCGTTGACCTCTTCTATTATTCCATGTAAAATGTCCATTTACCGTAGGGATATCAACTAGTCAAAGGTCTGCTATCAGGTCTCTGAAAAGTTCCATGTCAGGGTCTTCCCTTCTTATACCCCCTTTTTTTTCCGATAAGTTCAAAATCATATTAAAATCTCCGCCTATCATCCAATATTGTGCTTCGGTCAGTGTTTTAAGTGTTGCAATGTATTGATTTGGATATTTTTAGTTGATGTGGTCTAGTGATTAGAAAATTTTCCCTTATTACTAATATGAACCCACATCACCTTCTATTAGAAGCATCAGATGGATGGGGTCGAGTAGCCGAGAAATGCTCCCTTTGCTCCCCCGATGGTGGGACGGTCCATTCATTAGCCAAGAGGTTTTCCCTTTACCAGATATCATGGAATTGCCCCAGATAGATTTGGTATGTGTTGGGTATTCCAAGAGTAAGGGTAAGGTAGGTTTCTGCATCTATGTGGTTCATCCATTAAATTAATTACGAAATTAACTAATGTATTGTATATCTTGCACATATCACTTGTATATAATCTGAATGAATTTGATTATGTTGTTGAAATTAGGTCAGCCGTGGGACAAATATCCCCATATAAACTTAAGGCACCAAGAGGAGCCCATCTCACCCCAAAGGAAATTCAGATTGGTTAATTAAATATTATTATTTAATGTATTTGGAGCACTCCTATTATTTATTATGGCTTAAATTTGGGAAAACATTTATTAAAGAGAAATAAATTTATTTTGAGCCAAATTTGAATTGTTTTTGTTTCCCTCCAACTAAAATTCAAGTCGAATTTCCTCACCTTTTCACATGTCAAACCCTCTATATATTTGCATGCCTATTCCGAGCATTTGGCAGCTATTCACATCATCCTCCGTGGTTCGTAAGGTAACATGAAGATTTGTAAGGAAGATTCATATTGCATTAGAATTCGTTGTAGAATATTGCATTATACAATTATGAGATCACATTTATTTAATGATCAATTTCTATGGATCAATACATAAGCTCTGCTTTCTCTATACAAATGGTTCTTTGTGCTTGCACTAGCATTTGTTATTGACTATAGCTCACATATTCTTCAATGGCTCGCATGGAAACATACTGTGTCTCACACAATAGTATTATAATGGTTCACTATGTATTGTCTATGGTCTGCATTATATTTAGTTTGGCTCACATCCTCATAGTGGTTAGTAGGGTATGGCTCGTGTTATTTACACAATGACTCAATTTTAGTGGATCGTATCTTTGAGGCTTGTATTTGATTTGTACGATATTTTTAATTCATATTATATACTATGGCTCATTCTATGATCTGTGGATCGCAGTTTAGTGGCTCAATTTTGTTCTTTTATGTCTCGTATGGATCTCATATATTATGGCATGTATTGTTTACTTTGTGGCTTGCACTGTATATTCCTCTAGATTGCATCACATATCTATTTGGTTCAAATAATATTACTCTCGTGACATTGAAGTTTATATAAAAACATATATACATTTAATTTCACATAGTGGCATCATTGAATGTTGTTCAGTGACATCGCTTCATTGAATTTTACACAATTTATTTTCTTGACGTTGTGAGATTGTATTACGTAACTTTGGTTTTCCATCACAATGTCTTATATTATAGTGGCTCTCCTATAAGGAAACTTGTCTTATTTATGAGAACTATATCATGTTGGATGGGAAGTGACCCTAACATGTGATAGTGATCTATATTCCAGTGAGGTTGTTTTCTAAAAGAATGGGATAATGATCTTGATCTATATGATAAACCATTTGATAATAATAACCATGTTGCAGTGACTTTGACCTTGTTGAATGACAAATACTTTGATGAATGATACATAACCGTGACCTTGTTTGATATGATAGTGACATGAAAATATATTGTTGATGATGAAATACTATTGATAACAGTGATAACATGATGAATGGTAGATGTGATAGTGTCATTATAGAATATGTGATATTGTACATGACAATGATATGATAACATATCTCTTGCAATTGTGTCACTTAGTTCATAAATAAAGTTGTGAGTTGACTTGGGTTAGCACTAGAAATCTTGATGTGATTATTTCATCTCATTGTAATTTTTATCTCAAATGAACAATTGATGAATATCTAAAAGAAGAATAATTTGGTTGGGCTTTCCCCCTTGTGGAATTATACCCTGGTCTCTAACTTAAATCCTAGTGTCTCTATTGTGCATGCTTTTCTTCTATTGTTATTTATTATTCCAATACCTTGCTGATGTTATTTTTCTCTCTACATAATTCCTAATGATGATATGATGTAATGCTGTGAATGTAATGTAAAAAATGATGAAATTTTTTGAAAATGAAATTATGTCCAACATAGAAAGAAAATCCCTAAAATTAACATGGTATTAAAGTTGGCTTAAATAAATCACCCCCTTCAAGACAAGAATGGATCAAGTATAGTGAAATAGGTGAAGAACGCAGAGGCATAAAATAATGCTAGGGTTTGAAGGAAACCCTAGTTCTTACAATAGGGGTTAGGGTCTATGAGAATCCCTCAGAGTGGCCTTGGATATAGTAAAGTACTACAACAATTGAACCCTGGTATGAAACTTCTTGATATGATATGACTGGTGAGAACCCCATGATAGATTCGAAGAAACCCTAGGAGAAGGGTATGATGTAGATTCAATGGTCACTGTATATGCTGATGGCTAGATTTGGATGTCGATGCAATAGTTAAAGGATATAAGTGATACTCATGAGGATGCATTTCTTTTGAAAACGACATTGGCATATGATTGATGCATAGTGGAGGTTCTTGGAGGCAAGATTAAGAGGGAGTTGATAGGTTCCTTTAATATTCATTAAAGGTAATTACTTTTAAGAATTACATTATTTCGTTTAGATTTATCACTTTTGTGTATTATTCTTGCATTAATATTTGAATTATTATAACTTCTTGGATGAGGATATGATTGAGGAAAGGAGATTCTTCTTAAGAATTGTCAATATATAGAGAATTAAAGGAAGAGTAAACTACTAGAGGGAGCTGGTACAAGGTCATGAAGGAGCCACTCTCATATCTAGATAATAAAGAAAGTCCTAACTCATCATCAGGTACAATTTTATTATGTTTATTTATTTTTCTATTATTTCTCTTGCTCTGGTCGTGGGGCCATCAGGTACTAGTCCTCAAATATTGATATTGAGAAGGATAGAGCTATCTCATGTTTAGTGTGAAACTTGATATATGGAAAAAATGTCAGACCTTCGAGGAAGGAACTCGTCTCTCAAGTTGATGTCTATGATTGAAGAGGTCTCTTGTTCAAAGGAAGTAGACCATCAAGTTGAATGTAACAGTCTGGGGAGATTATGAGAACAATATTTCCTTCATGCAAGGACCATTCTTGATGACAACATAAAATAGTATCAAATGCCTCAACAATGTTAAATTCATCAATGATAAGGAATATGCTCACAAAATAAGAGGATTGTAGCTTCTATTTCCAAATGTACTATTATCATATGCATGTGAATTTGGCTTCCTCCATGATTTTCACAAGGAAGAATCATACTTAAATCCACCTCAAGGTCTTAAGGCACTTATGAAGAGACTCATGATTTCAGATTGAAGAAATCCCCATATGGACTCAAGCAAGTCCCTTGGACTTGGAATACTTGGATTAATGGAAATATCATGCAGACACACAACTCTATTCATGATTGGAGGTATGCATTTACTGTTAGTTTATATATATCATATCTATTTATTTTTTCCAGGATCATATCATCTCATTAGTACTAAAGGGAGTTTACCTCTCCACCTCATAAATCCACTTATTAAGAAGTGTATCATTGAGATGATGAGGAATTCTTTAGAGAAGTGTATTCAAAGATATTTGGAATGATTATTTACATTGAATAAGTTGAGAGAAACTCCTTTTCATATTCAAATTTTATGGATCCCATGATGAAATGGTATTAAGATGAATTATTGTTGGATATGTATATTGGGTTTTTTCTAAACGTGTGTTGGGATATCTACATGAAAGTATTAATTATGGACGAGACACACTGTTGGAAACTTGATGAATACACATATGTTAGTTGATACTAAAAATGTTGTTGCCAAGATTAACACATCTAAGTGTTTTTGTAGCTTAGGGCCTGCCACAATGAACTTGAAACAAATGTTTGTAGATATTATTATGGTTGGAGAATACCAAATTTTTACTAGCATGGCTAAATATGAGGCATTGTGATTGAGAAATCTCCATGGAGAGATGTTTGGGATATGCATGTGATATACTACAATAATATGAGTTGGATCTGAATTTCAAAGAATCCCATGACTTATGATTGGTCCAAGCATACTAGCATTAGATATCACCATATTCAGTATATGGTGCAGAGGGAGTAGTAAGGCTCCAACTGTGATTTTTTTTGGAGTTGAAGTAGTGAGGCTTCAACAAATGAGCATATAACTCAAATTATTACCAAGACTTTACTAAAAGAGAAGGTCTTGGTATTCATAGAGGAGATTGGATTAGCGGATGTGACCCTCTCAAAAAATGGGAACAGTTGATCGAGGACATTGAGTTATGCTCCTCCCCCTATTTGAGATCTTAGGAAGAGTAATTAAGTCCAAGAGCTCCTCGGTTTGAGGTAACTATAAAAAATTAGATTGCTACGATCCTTACCTCTCATGGTTAGCAGTATCCTTCATATTGTCTGAGAATAGTATAGTTTTGATCCTTACCTCTCATGGTAAGTATTATCATTCCTATTCTAATTGTAGCGTGTGTGTGATCCTTGTCATTTATGACAATTGGGTATCCTACCCTACCAAAGAGTCTAGGACTTAACAAAGTATACCCTAGTATGCATCCTACCCACAAGTTTGGCTTGTTGGAATCGCCACCCATATGGCTAATGGGTGAGGATGACTTGGGTTTTCACTGATCCCAACCTGACATGGAAAGTGGTAACTGCCCCCAAGTTAGAAGATGTAGGTGTTTTACCACTTGGGTTGGAAGATCAATGGAAAATAAGATAGTTATGATCCTTACCTTTCATGGTAAGTCGTATCCTACCTATTTTCGGGTAGATATAATGTGGTAGATTAAATATCCCCTATTTTCCATGGATATAATGTGGAATATAGATCTTCCCTATGACGATTCTTCTTGTTTAGATAGAGATACCATTGCTAAGTTGATGATAAAAGGAAACACGCTAAGACAAGAAGTGATGAGATGGATGCCTTGTTGAAGCAACTGAGATGAGGTCATGGAATTTTACCTAAATACATATAGGGTTTGGAGGATCTAATCAATCTCCCCTACCGTGGGTTGTGGATTATTGTTCTTCTACAAGATGATATGATATGAGACGATATGGGATATGATACAACATACTTGTATGAGACTTTTTTGTGCATATGGAAATTCCTCCCTAATTGAGAGGGAGTTTTGAAATTAGGGTAGATATGGGACAAATTTCCCCATATAAACCTTAACACCCCAAGAGGATCCCATCTTGCCCCAAAGGAAACTCATATTGGTTAAATAAATATTATTATTAATTTATTTGGAACACTCCTATTATTTATTATGGTACAAATTTGGAAAAAAATTGATTAAAGAAATAAATTTATTTTGAGCCAAATTTGAATTGTTTTTGTTTCCCTCAAAATTAAGTTCAAGTCGATTTGCGTCTAAGAGGCACCATTTCACATTCAAACACTCTATATATTGGCATTCAAACTCCAAGAATTTGGAAAGCTATTTACATCATCATTTGTGGCTCGTAATGTAACATGAAGGTTCATAAGGAATATTTGTATGAAATTGACATTCACTATAAAAGCTTCCATTCTACAATTCTAAGCTCATATTTATTAAATGGTCAATTTCTTTCGCTCAATACATAAGCTCTAGGCTCACTCTATACTCATAGTACTGTGTGCTCGCATCAACAATAGGATCAGGGTTTTTGTTGACTGTAACCAATATATTCTTCAATGGATCACACGGAAACACACTTTGCCTTGCATAAAAATATTACAATGGTTCATTATATCCTATCTATGGTTTGCATTCTATTTAGTTTGGATCACATCGTCATATTGGTTAGTAGATTATGGCTCGTTATTTACACAATGACTCAATTTTCAATGGCCCACATCTCTGAGGCTTGGATTTGATTTTTATTATCTTTGTTTTTCGTATTATATACTATGGCTTGTTCTATGATCTGTGGCTCACACTTGGGTGGCCCAGTTCTATTCTTTGTGTCTTATATAACTCTCATATAGTATTTCATATATTGGTTACTTTGTGGCTTAAACTGTATCTTCCTCTAGATCACATCACATCTCTTTTTGGTTAGAATAATCTGTGGTGGAATCTCAATAGTATTACTCCCGTAAAATCGAAGTTTATACAGTAGCATCTCTACATCGAAGTTCACATAGTGACATCATTTAATGTTTTTTTTGTGACATTGCTTCATTGAATTTTATAAAATGTATTTTCTTGACTCTGTGTGATCGTATTACATAACTTTAGTTTTCCATCACAATGGCTCATATTAAAATGACTCTCCTTTGAGGTAGCTTGTCTTATTTATGATAAATATATCTTTGTGGCTCATATCATGATGGACGAACAATGATCCTAACATGTGACAATGATCTATTTTCCAATTATTTTGTTATCTAAAATAATGTGACAATGATCTTGATCTATATGAAAAACACTTTGATGACAATAACCTTGTTGCATTGAATTTGACCTTGTTGTATGACTAAGATGAATGATACATAACAGTGATACTGATATGGAAGTGACATGACACTATGGTTGTTGATGATAACGTATTCTCGATGGCAGTGATAATATGATGGTTGGAATATGTTATAGTGTCACTATAACAAATGAGATATTATATATTAAAATGATATGATAGAAGCTCTCTTGGAGTTGTTTCAGTTAGTTCACAAATGAAGTTTTCAGTTGACTTGGGTTGGCTCTAGAAAGCATGATGTGATTATTATTTTTCATTGTACTCTGTATCTCAGCTAAAGAATCAATGAATTTCTAATAGAAGAAGAATCTTGTTGGGTTTTCCCCTTGTGGGGTTTTTCCATGGTCTTTGACCTAAACCTGGGTGTCTCTCTTGGGCATGATTTTCTTCTAATGTTCTTTAATTTTACGCTACATTGTTGATATTATTTTTATCTCTACATAATCGATAATGATGATATGATTTAATGGGGTGAATTTAATGTGAAAATTGATGAAATTTTTTGAAAATGAAATTATCTCCAACATAGAAAAAATAAGCCCTAAAATTAACATATCTTACATATCATTTGAAGAATTATAACCACATTGAATTCTCTCACACACAATCGATAATGTCATTGTTTTTTTTCTACGTGTCACCACCTTATGCCGCATTTGCAACCATATTATCCTACTTAGTTCATTATAAATCATATTGGGTCCCTGATCTATGGAAAACACATTACCAAGTTATCTCTTTTACTTATTATTCGTCACTTGCCATTTCTGTATACTGGGCCTAGGATCTCATGCCATGGGACATATAAAAATTCACTTATGGTTTGGAATACCTAATGTATATCATTATATGGTGGGATTTCCTTCTTCGTTTCATCTACTAGGCCACTAGAACACACAAAGAACTAATTTTTTGCTCAACCCAACCCAATAATAGAATGTCCTATGAAAAAGACTATTGTTTTTCACATATGGCTCTATTTAATAGTCTAACAAGCCACCAAACTACTAGGTGCATAGCCAATTTTCTTTACACTACCTGGCACCCAAAAAATTATTCCGATGATGGATTGTAATTTGACGACTAATCCACCCTCATGTAATCTACAATTCCATCTATCAAGCCACCGGTCCACTTGTACACTAGTTGTTAGCATATTGCAATTAAAACTTGTATAGTTTCAAGGTCCTTTATTTTCTTGTCCCACATTAAACCATTGATTTTCAATCATTAATTCACCAACACTGAATTTATATGCTTTTGCATCATGCCATTTGTGACTTACATTTTCATTTATCAAAAGATGTTTTTCAATTTTCTTGTTAAAATCCATGCACTCTACTATGAAAATAATGAAAAGTAATTGGTTTACCATTCACCATTCCAAAACTTGATAAATAAGCCTAATTGTTTAATATTATATTTAGTATAACCATTTTTCTTCTAATCAATTCATTTTACTATAAGACTTCTTAATTGTTTCATTTTAATTTATTGTTTGGGTTGTTTTCCTCAAACAATAGTGCATATAAGATAATATAAAAAAAAGGGTAAGGATAAGTAAGTCACATTCTACGATGAAAACAAGGATAATAATTCCAATTCAATCTTATTCTCAGATACTTCACACAATACCAAGATGAAGGACAATAAAGAATGGAATGATATTTATAGCTACTTAGGCAAGGGGAATTTTGAAGGTGAATATAAATAGGAAAACAATAATTTCATGGACCTCAAAAGGTTAGGCATACACAAAATTATTACCCAACCAATTTTTCCCTATTAGGATACAGTACAGTGGATGATTTCTCACACCGATGTTAGAACTTACATAATTATTCTCAATAAGTCATTATCTCATTTAAACTCCAAGGTATACATATCATGTATAATTTAAACACCCCTGAGGAGAGTCTAAATAAATAGTTCATAAATAATTCGTTACCACAAAGGTGGTGGAGGCTTGAACACAAATGGTTGAACATGGCCTCCATACTAGTTGAATCAAAGAGAATTATGGTGAAATTGAACCACATATGGAACAAGTAGCTCAAAATATAGGAAGGAAAACAAGGGAAAATACACAAAATGAAGCATTGGATAGTTTTTGATAGAGAGAGGATAGAATTTAAGTAGCCACGAGAGGAATGGTGGTTCAAGTCAAACTATCTGATGTAGAGGATATTCATGTAAAAACCAGTGGTCTAGGATGTATTAATTAGAGTAGAGTGGATTACATTGCTCAATAGTTTCCAAGTGCATGATGCCCATATAGCCCTAGAATTTATCAACACCTCTAACTAATCTAGGGACTTGGTACACCAACTCACAATAGTTCTGAATGAAGAAATCCTAGCGACAAAAATTGGGCTTTCATAGATGGTGAAAGGTGGTATAAATATCACAATATCTCTAGTGAAAGTTGGTGCTTGTCTCTTGAATAACCCTCACCATTCCCCACTTGATGTAGGGGGATTAAACAAAAGGAATTACAATCATTATCGAGGGGCGTCGTCTATTTTATTCAAAATTTCATCACATGTGAGGGTTGCTTCAAAGAATTTATCACCAGCACATAAAAATGCTCATGCATTTGGTCAAGATAAAGGCTATGAATACGTGCCATTATCTCTTGAATATTCTCACAATAATGGTCGCGGCAGCTTGTAATTCGAAGAATCCAAAGACTACACTATTTCATCAGGGCATTATCAAAATTATCGTTATTGATGTGGCAAAGAAAATTGGCATTCCTTACAGTTCATTTTCACAGAGGATAAAGACTAAGTCCCAGGAAACAATCTTGCTAGTAATAAGAAATTATCTATCGAGGGAGGAGAGGGGTTTTCCACAACAAACAAGCCCCAACATTGATCTCTGGTAAGAGCCTCACAATAAGAAAAAGGAAAACAAATTTCATAGGAATATGCGGATATTACCAGTGATGATGGGTCTAAAGCAATGGAAGAAGATGATTCTGATACCCTAGATGCTAAACCTACATTTCAAGATGAAGCTTTAAATTTTAATATTGGGACGTCAAATGGTAAACTTAAGAATCAAAATATTAGAGGAAAATCTATTATTCCTTGACCTTTTCATTTTTGTAGCCCAATATATCAAACCTTGTTAAAAAAACATGTTCTATTGCAAAACCAAAAGTTGAGGGCCCAACACTGAAAGTACAAACCTAATATTCATAATTTGAATAACCTCCTTGAAGCTATTGACCAGGATAAGGACTTGGAGGTTAGGGAAAAACAATATTCTCAAGTATGCATTGTAGAAGTACAACATATTATTAATAACATTCTCGATGGCATTGTTTTAAATACATATTCTTCTTCTCAATTCAAGCCATACCTTCTCTAGCGCCAAAAAAGGCAAATTGTTTGGTCCTGGAAATATTGACAAAGAGGCACAATACCAAGTCATTGAGAAAATCACGAATCGATGGTTCACCATGTACTTAGCTCAAGAGAAAATTTGGGGAATAGCGATTGGAAAATGGAAAGAAAATCCTACACATGAGAAAAAAATTAAGAAGACTACATGTAGACTAGGTTTGTAGGTTGTCACTTGTAGGGTGCCCTACCGAGTATACATAATATTTTTACATGAACATTGGGTGACTTTCCAACTCAAGTAATTTTTGGCAGGACAACCTTATTTAGTAAATCAACCACAAGAATTTATGGATATTTAATTTAATATTGATAATGTAGATACAAATATTTTATTTTAACTCTATATTTTAAATTTCCTCTTGACAGAAAATTCATGCCGGAACCTCAACCCTTATGTGGGGGATGTGCAACTTCAAGCCCTAATGCCCTACATAACCAACCTAATGCAATTGGTAGTGAGGGAATACCGTCCATTGGCTATGCTTATCTAGGAATATATATAGGCTTAGACCAAACCCGGGATATGAGATCACTATTAAGCACAAACATAGGTGAAATTCAATAGTTTTGAGATTTGGTCAAGACCAAGTGGTTCAAAGCCTCTATAATTGTAGAATATATTTGGGATGGGTTACCTAAATTTCTCTAGCAGAGGAACCCACTTGGTTACCCCTATTTTATCTTTTCTCTTTATTGAGCCTCCTTCTACACCAACTTATATTGAAGTATGGGGAAAGATGGATCAATTTGTGAATCCACTTTCTCCTCATTTGGAATACCACCTAATTTTACTAGGTACCCATTTAGTGGGATGAGCGAGAGGAGTCAACAAACTGGCAAGAGTTGGAATGATTTTTGGGTTATTATTATGCAAGGGAATTTTGGCCATCCATCGTATTCTTGGGGTGATGTAGATAGAGATCTTCCTAAGCAAGAAAATGATCTTGCATGAGGACATGCAACAAGATTAGTAGGGAGGAGATGATGGACTATGAAATTGTGTTTTTTTTTCTATGAAACTACCCTATTTTATCTTTTATTAGAGCAATCCTTTTCCACCTTACATTAGCATAAAAACTTGTACATACATTTTTGGTACCTCAAGGTATGAATTTCTTATTAACTAGTTATCTTATCATTGTTTCTTAGCTAGAACTATGAATATTATAAAAGTCATTTAATATTAATATGTCGGAAATAAGATGGTAATTAAATTAAATTATTATAGAAGTACAACCATTTATCACTAGTTGTCATGTGATCAACAATGTGGTAGTAGCAATGTGGTAATAGCTTAAAGAAGTAACAAATAAAATTTAGAGAATTCAAAAGCATGCCACATGTGGGAAAACCATGCCAAATTTAGCATATGCAAGGAACACAGTACATATGGTCATGGCCACTTGCATGCTGCTAGGAGAATGGTATAGATATATTTATTTCTATTCGGTTTGTTATGGTGGATATAGTTTGACTCAAAGGAAGGCGCTACATTATCTAATGGCTTTGTGAAAAAATCAATTCTGATTAGGAATAATTATTACGCCCTTTGTGCCGTAATAGTTGTTATGACAGTGAGGGAAGAATAATTATTCCAAATCAGAATCGATTTGTTACGCTTCCTCTCTATTTCGACATCTGATGCTTAGCATCCCGAGACTATGAATGGTCTCTTAAATCATTGTTGGGACTCAGATTTTCTTTTCCTTAAAAAAATTATGTACTCTGAAATATGATGATACACACTGGACAATGATTGGACTTGCGTTTTAATTTTGATTTCTCTTAATATAAGAATCTCCTACCCATGGATGTTTTGGATTACATTCTAAATTTGTGCTAGTGAATTTTATAACTTGAGACGCAGGTTGAACCCCGAGTTAGGCCCACTCCACTACTTTCATTTTATTTTCTTTTAATACAATATAGTTTGTATTTTGTTTAATTTTAATGTAGGTTGTAGCGTTCATGTTTAATTTATGCAATTGTGTGTTCTTTAATTTCCTTTATTATGGTGTGTTGGTTAGTTAAATCTCCTTTTTAAACATTTAATTGGGCCATGTTCTTATTTTGAGAGTGTAAGGTAATGATTTCCTACTTTTGCTATGAAATTTAGCTTCTACAAAATCAATGTCAGTTGTTATGAAATGGTAGCCATGAAAAATTTATTAACCTTAGTAGGAACATTGACATTGAGGTATGGAAGAAAGTGATTTTGTTTAAAGAAAAAAATGGTGGATGAGGCTTTTGTAGATGCATATTGCCCATAAAACATCAGGTGGGTTCAGAAAAAAGGAACACTAAGAAACTTCCAAATAAGGGAGGATAAAATTTGAAAAGGGGAAAGATAGAAAGAAAAAATCCGCAAAGCACTAGTGCAAACATCCTAATGACCATTGCAACCCTGTAGCATTAATGGTCACAAAAAAGAGAAGGGTATATGCATGAAGTTTGGTTACATTTTTTGGCAAGTGAGGAGATATTTTGCATGAAAAAGGGAAACTTTATTAACTATGTAAACTATAAAATGGGAACTATAAACTCAAAACGAGAAATCTAGACAAAAAAACCCTAGAAAACCATGAAAAAAATGCTCGGAAACAAAACTTGTTGATGTTATAATAATGTTTTTCTTTTCAATTTTTTTTAAAATGATAGTAAAAGCCATTTTTTGTGTGCAAAAAACACCCTAAAAATAAAAAGTGTTGATGTTGGAATAACGTCTTTTCTTTTTGAGGTAAATTTTCAACATTTTTTAGCAATGTCGTTAAGGATAAAATATATGATGACTCTGAAAAACCTTAAAATTCCAAAACTTCTCACGCATGACATTAAAGATAAATTATCACATCTCTGAAAAACCTTCAAATTCGAACAATTTTCAGCCATGGTGTTAAAGATAAAATACTTTATAATTGTTTTCAATGATAGAATTAAAGATAAAATATCATGACTAAGAAAAACCTTAAAATTTTGAAAATTTTGAAAACATGGAATTAAAACCAAAGATCATGACTACATAAAACATTAATTTTTCAATATATTTCAAACATGGCATTATGGAAAATTTATATGACTAAAAAAATTTAAAAATGAACACTTGAATGAAAGAGTCATTGTACCAAGGGTAATTTTTTTTTAAATGCTAAAAGTATAGTTATTTTAAAATCTTAGCCTAAGACAACTTGACAAAATTACAAAAAAAATTGAAAATTGAACCAAATTGACATGCAGTGTAGGAAAACTTGACTCATTCCAATGAAAACTCAAAAACCAACCATGAAAATGACACATTGTGGGGGTCGACTTGATCCACTATGACGAAAACTTTAAAATCGCCTATCAAATTGACACATAATGGGACTGGGTTGCTAATCGAGGATCGACATGTACGTTGTAGAAAAAAATAAAATAAAACAAAATAATAAAGAAATAAAAATGAAAAATACAAAACAAAACGAAAATTAAAACATTCAATAAAAATAAAACTAAGAAAAAGACAAAAAACAAAAAGTTAAAAAAAAACAATAACAAGTAAATAAAAATATATATTAAAACATAAAAAAGACCCTAAAAGGGAAAAAATCAAATCTAAAAAATAATTTAAAAAAATACAAAAATAAATAAATAAATCAATAATGTAAAAAAAACAAAATTAACTCATTAAAAAAAAATGCTAAAAAATATTAAAAAATGGAAAAACAAGAAAATATTTCCAAAAAAACACAATTTAAGAAAAAAATTAAAAAATTAACACCAAAAAATCAAAACAGTAAAAAACAAATAAATAAAACAAAATTAGATAATTAAAAAAAAAATCTAAAAATTAAAAAAAAAAAAAAAATATATATATATATATATATATATATATATATATATATATATATATATATATATATAAACATTAAAAATAGAAATTCTAAAATAAAATTATTAAAAAAATAGAAAATAATTAAAATAATAATATTAAAAGAATAAAAAATTAAAAAAAATTAAAATCAAATAATAAAAAAAATAAAAAAAACACATTAAAAAAAATATCCAGCCCCACCTAAAAGGTCACGGGGTTGTGGGCTAGGGTAGGTGAGGCTACACACAGCCCCTTCCCCTGGCTCGTGGCTCCATGGCTCTCCTAGGTATTTATTTTATTTATTGTTTGTTTTTTTCTAAATTGTATGATTTTTTTTAACATTTTTTTGTTATTTTTATTTAAAATTATATTTGAATCATTTATTTTGGAAAGAAAAGTAAACTTCAAATCTCATCATTTTTAAATATAAAAATCATAATAATTTCATAAAATTTGTTATTTTTCAAATATTTTTTATTCAATTTTTTCATAAAAATATTTTATTTAACATGTTATTTTTCACAAAAATGACCTAAAATAGTATTTTTTTTATTATATCTATATGCATAATGTGTATTTTTTGTCCAATGTTTAAAATTGTTATTTTTTAGTGATAATTATTTTATGTGTATTGAATTATTAATTAATGAGATATAAATAAATAAATAAGTAAATCCTAACCTCAAAATAATAATGTTATTATTTTTTTAATATTTGCAAAAAAAAAAAAAATCATATTAAAAAACATTTAAAGAAAAAAAAAAAACAAAAGATTGGAAAACCCTTAAAACAACAAACATATTAGGACAGGAAACAAGAAGAGGAATAAAACAAATTGAAAAATGGTTAAATAATCAATATTTAAAAAAAAATTGTGCATACATAGGACATAAGAAAAATTTAAGTGTCAAAAATATGTCTTAAAAGCAAATGTTGATGCTTTTCAAAATGTGTATGAAAATCACCAACATTTAAAAGAAATTATCCAAACTTAATACATTAGAAAATTTCAAGCATAAAAAATAAGCCTTCTCAAAAAAGGGGTTGATTTTGCATCAACAATTTTCAAAATCACCTTGAAAGTCACAAACATTTAAAAAAAATTGTTCATACTTGAGAGATAAGAAAATGTAATGTGTAAAAAACAAGCCCTCTAAAAAAATGGGTTGATGTTGCATCAACACTTTTCAAAATTAGTATGAAAATCACTAACATTTTGAGAAAAATGTTCATACTTGATACATAAGAAAATTACAACTGTTAAAAGTATGCTCCAAAAAAAGGGTGTATTCTGAATCATCACTTTTCAAAATTGGATGATTTTTTGCTACCTCAAAACATGGGTACTCGGTACAATTCTTATTTGACAGTTTACACTCAAAGACATTTTAAGCACTTGATCGAGCAATCTTTAAGCCCTCGGTCAAGATCCTGTGTAACTCGAGGTTACACAAGAGCTTAATCGAGCTATGGGATTGATCCAGCTCCTAGATCTGTATACACTTTCATCAATGTCATCAATATAGTTGGTGTTCAGTTGTTGGGAAGTAATGTTTGCAAGGGCTTCATCAAGGGTTTCTTAAACTCTCAAACGAGTTATTTGGAATTTTATCTCAATCACTCGATTGAGAATTTTAAGCACTCAATCAAGCTACTGAAGTCCTACAAAACAAAGTTTGAGCTCCCCTTCTGCAAATTTCTCTGCAACATCATTTTGTACCCTCATGGAGTTAAGGTAGATTTTTTCCTCAAGTGGCGGAGTTGATCATGTTGGATTTGTTAGGGAATCCTCTACCCAATGGCATATCAATTTTACATTTTCGAATTCATATGATATTTTTCATCTAATTCCTTTTAAACATAATGCTTGATTTTTTTTTGGACAGTTTCAAAGGGACTAAAAAAAAAAATCAATAACATAAAATATACAAAATTTAAAAATTTAAAAAAATACCATTACCTTCATTTAAGGGTATTCTTCAAAAGGGTACTATTGTTTTTTGAATTTATATAAATAGTATAAAAAAAATTACATGAACATGCGTTTGGAAAATGAAATTCAAATATTAGTTCGTCAAGTTCGAAAAATAAAAAAAATATAATTTTACACTAAAAAATAAAGTTTTAATATGCATAAATTAGCTTTCTCTACATAGATCACCCCCCCCCCCCCCCTCAACACACACACATATTAAATTACACATTTTAGACTAAGTTATGTTTCGTGAACACATGCATACCTGCTAAGATGTGCAAAAATTGGCAAGGACAAGAATTTCATTTTATAGAAAATTGAAATATGATATGATACTGATTTTTATTTCATAAATATCATTAGGAAAACAACATAATTCTATACAAATTTTTCTTTTACTCCAAATCAAAATTCACAACACTTAAAATGAATTTTGAGGGGTTCAATTTGATAAAAGAGTAAAATTTTGAAATTTCATTGCCACATTTTTCCTAAAAGTGTAACCAATATTCATGCATTCACCCAAAAATACTAGCCTATTACATCTTGAACTCAACTCAAAGAACTAGAAGAAGGATAGGGAGAAGAAAAAAATCGTCGCCATGGATTTTAATAGTCAGGTGAAAAGAAACTTAAACGTGGATGAGAACATTTCTTGTACAAAAGTGTAGAAGGAGGTGAATTTGAGTGGCCTTAAACACCTAGAAGAGAAGGAAATAACCAAACTCTTCCGTATAAAGATACAGGTGAGGAAGACAAAATTTTATTCTTTGTTTGACTCAAAATTATAGGCAATTATAACATCAGAAGATCTAGTCAAGAAACTTGTACTAGAGGTTCATGACCATCCTGTCGCATAAACATTGGGATAGGTCAACAAGGAGTTAGAAATAAGGGTCACAAACAATGTAGAACCAAATTTTCTATCAGTTTTTATTTTATTCATGAAGTTGAATTGGATATAGTTCCTCTTGATGTTTGTGGAGTTTTGTTTGGGAGTCCCTATATGTACATGTAGGATGAGATCTTCATGTCAATATTAACCAATATTGCCTCATTAAGGATGGAAAACACTTCATCATCGATAGGCGCAAGGGAAAACCAAATATCTCAATAGTAAGTGCAAATCAGGTTAAGAAATTGGTCAGTTTTAGAAAGAAGTGTTTTTTCAATGAGGGAAAATTCATCCTTGGAGGGGTGTACTAAGGAATAGAATCAACAACTAGAAGAGTCTCTATAGGAATATAAGGGTGTGTTTTAGGAGCCTAAAGGGCCACCACCAAGATAATTTAGAGCACAAGATCCAACTATTGTTGGAATCTCAATTACCAAACATTGGGTTATATATGTAGTTTTTTTACAGAAGCAAATGTGTTGAATAAGAAGTTGCAGTAGCTACTATACTAGGGTGACCTTTAACCAAGTATCCCACCATGTGGGTCACCCATAATAATTGTGCCAAAGAAGGATGAGACTTAGCGGGTGTGTATTCATTACAGGGTCTAAAACAAATTATGCTCAAGCATAGGTACCTTCTCCCTAGGATAGATGACTTTTTGGACCAGTTTCCACACAAAACAAATTACTTCACCAAGCTAGAAATAAAATCTTGGTATCACTAGATTCATGTCAAAGAAGAACACACCTAGAATATTTTTTCCAAACCCATACAAGGATTGTATGAGTGGTTAGTTATGTCATTTGGCCTATGTAGTGCACCAACTATGCTCATGATATTGACGAATGATATAATATTTCATTTTATAGATTTAATGTGTTATTTTTTATTTGGATGATATAATAGTATACAATGGTACCTTGGAGGATCACATCTCACATTTAATGCACGTGATAGAGACATTAAAGAAGTATTAATTGCTAGAAAATACCATGAAATGTAAGACTTTTGCACAACAATCTTTTGTGTATTTAAAATATGTGATTGGTAGAGGAGATATGAATATAGATCTTTCCAAGATGAAGGCCCTCATAAAGTAGTTAGTGCTTACCAATGTTTCTCAGATCAATATTTTCACTAGGGAATCATAGTACCTAAGGAATTCACAGCCTCATTTTTAGTAGTAGCAACACCACTCCACACTTTAGTGTTGAGTGGAAAGAGTTTCTAATGGGGAAAATGTCAACGAAAGGTGTTTGAGGAGTTAAAGAGAAAAATAAATTCAGAATTGGTTCTTATATTACCAAAATTTTAGTATACTTTTCAAGTGGAGACATATGTGAGTGGGTATGCAATGGAAGTGGTGTTGATGTAGGTAGGAAAGCTTGTATGTTACCATTGTAAAGTATATCATGGGTTAGTTCTTAATTACACTACCTATAATAAATAATTGTGTGTTGTGATGTAAGATGTGAAAAAATGAAACACTATCTAATGGAGAAGGAGGAAGTAATCCAAACAGAACACCGTCCACTAGAGTAGTTACAAACCTATAGTAAGCTATAGAAGACCAATTATTGCAACAGGATGGGGCTTTAGAACAATTTCATTCGGTGATAAATTACAATAAAGGAAACAAAACAAGTTAACCAGAATTCTCTAAAGGAAACCCACATCAAAGATCACATCTTTGATAAATCTTATGCACATGGAGCCTTTCACCTATGACACACACAGAGAAGCATATATAGTGTATGAGGAATTCAAGGAGGTTTTTCAGTAATTGCAGATGGAAAATCATGTTCATAATGGTGACATTATAGTGGAATACACTCACCAAAATGGGTTACTTTATAGGTTGGAAACCTTATGTGTTCCTAAATGTGAGTGACTACAACAAATAAGAGAGGGTTAAACATTTAGTGTAGGAAAGATAGTAACCAACTTTTAAAGGTATGTGTACCAAACCTTGATGAAATAATATGTAGCTAGGTTCATAAGAGTATGTATGATTTGTTTTACTAGCAAGCCCAATAATAGGAAACATGGTCTATACCATCCCTTACTTATACCCACTTGTCCTTAGGAAATAATTTCCATGGAAATTGTTAGAAATTTACCAACAACCAAGTAGGGACATGGTAACCTATTTGCGATTGTTAAAAATTTCAATAAGACGTGTGGCCTCATGCCCTATAAAAAAACCATCAATGATAAGAAGCAACAAACATGTTCTTTGGATAGGTATGAGTGCACATTGAAATATTAAGGAGCATTTTTTCAAATAGGCACATAATATTTCTAGTGCATTTTGGATTACATTGTGGGGAAAAACATAAATTTTGTTGAATAGGTATATAACATTCCATCCAAACACAGATGGGAAAATAGAAGTAGTCAATAGAACGTTGGTGCAAATATTTAGAGGTTATAATTAGAATCATTAAAATGCTTTGGATATATATATATATATATATATATATATATATATATATATATATATATATATATATAGATATATAATAGAGTAGTCAACACTTCTACTAGTAAGTCCCCATTTGAAACTTGTTTTGGATATGTTCCACCTTCACCTTCTATTATAGCATATAGACAACAAGGAGGGGTTAGGGAGGAATTTACAAGGGATTCTTTAATGTTAGAAACATTTGTTGGGAATATTAGACATATAAATATATAGGTGTAAAATATGTTATAGAAATCATAAGAAAAATGAAAGGCCATGCATGAGCAATACAAAATATAAAAGTCATTCAGAGTGGAAGACATAACATGGTTACAGTTGAATAAGGAGAGACTATAGGATCTTGGTAAGATAATCAATGCTATGTGATATGGTCCATTTGAGATACTGGAAAAGGTGGAAGAAACACCTATAAACACTACTTACCCTCATGCATGCACATTCACTTACTGATGAATGTAGAAAATCTCAAACTCTATGAGCCTTCCATATTGGATCAAGAATAAGAACATGTTGTACCTTCTACAAAGGATTACTTGCATATTATTAGGAAAAACTGATGAAGGATAGTTTCATATAAGAGATGAAAAACTACAATATAGGGACAACATGACATTTAGTATATTGGGATGAAAGGATTGCTTCCAAGTATGACTAAATGGTACTTCAGGGAGAAATTAGAGGAAAAGTTTCCTCATGTCATATAGTGAAATATTCCAAGGAAACAAATTTCCCAAAATAAAAAGGTATGATATGTATTGGATCATTATGTTATTTTTTCATCTATCTTAATACTTCGAAGTGGAATCTTGATGCAATAATAGGTAGCTAGGCTCATAAGAGGGTGTATGCTTTGTTTTACCAGCAAACCTAATAACAAGAAAGATATTCTATGTAACCCCTTACCTATACCTAGTCATCCTTGGGAAAGAATTTCCATGAACTTTGTGGGAGTTTTACCAATAACTAGGACGTGACATACTACCTATTCATGGTAGTTGATAGGTTCAACAAGATGTGTATTCCTATGCCCTTTAAAAATACCATTAGCAAGTAAGAAGCAACAAACTTGTTCTTTGGACATGTCTATGTGCACTTTGGGATACCAAGGAGCATCGTTTAAGATGAGGTGAGATTTGTTTGTGCATTTTGGACTACATTTTGGGAGAAGATGGATGCAAAGTTGAAGAGGACTCATTTGAGGAAATTTTAGCCTAAACGTGGTCTCCTAAGGAAATATAATAAAATAATACTTAAAATTTTAAAATAAAATTTTTGAATTTTGAGGGAAAAGTAGAAAAATACTTTTTCTAATTGCATTTTTTGATGATCTCCTTATAGGTTTACTCTAATTTCTAGTGTATAAACTAGATGAATGCATAATTAAATTTCACATCCAACGAATACCCATTACACATACATTTGAGAAGATAAAAATTAAAGATACATTAAAAAAGTGTGTTCAACACACCTTTTTTAAAATTTTTATTAATTGTTAGAAAAAATATAAATATTTTTACTATAGAAAAATATATAAAATTTAATTTTGATTACTGTTTATGTCAAAAAAAAAAAACCAATAATGTTTTTGGTCATGCTATGAAGTGCTATGTAAACTAAGAGATATAAGGTTGAAATCCCTAATATTTACCCCATGTTAAGTAACTATGAGCCCAACCTAATTACCAATTCATTTGGTTAAAAACAAAAACTATTAATAATTAAAGCAAATTAATTATTATAAATTTAGTAAAATTTAAAATCTTATTATACCAGCCCAAGTTAGTTACTAATTCCTTTGGTTAAAAAAAAACCTAATAATATTTTAAAACAAATTAATTATTATAAATTTAGTAAATTTTATAATATTATAATACATCCATTAGGCATTTACTAACAATATTTTAAAACAAATTAATTGCGCCAAGAGGCACAATCTACAGCCCAGTATGACCCTGATGTCAAGTATGTCACGTTCTCATACAATAGTAATTAAAAAAATTGGTTAATGTCGACTTAAATCCTAAATTAAAAAAAACAATTTTAGGTGTCAACTTAAAAAACAAATTTTAATAGTCATATAAATGAACAAGAAAAAAAAATGAAAACAACAACTGAGTTCTGCAATTATTTGATCGGATTCGCAGGGTGAGGTAGATTCGCATTTGATTCACGACTCTAATTCCAGGTAAATATCTAGATCAATTATATTTCCTTCTCTCTATTTTTTTCAATATATATCAATCACCATGATGTCCCATGAAATGAATGCTTGGCTGTCTCGATCAGTTCAGAGGCTCATCAACAAGGAAAAATTGTCTCAATGTACGCTAATGGCTCAATGTATGCGAATGACTCCCCGAACTATTTTCTTGGTTCCATCTGAGTGGGAATGCTCCTGTGACTAAGTGTTTTTGTTAAGTTTAAATGCGTATACCTAGATTTAACTATCAAGAGTGACAGATTTCCACTAAAATCTTAAGGCCTGAAAACCAGTCAATTGATTGGAGAGTTGAATGACATGTGACAACATCAAATGATTTGAAAACTGCAGTGGCCATACAGTAAAATGGATATACGAATATTGGGTGGCCTCATTTTCGAATGGAAGCAGAAAATAATACATCATTTCTGAGCCATCTCTAAATCATCCTCTGACGGACGTAGAAAATAATACATCATTTCTGACCCATCTCTAAATCACTTGCTAACAATCCTGGATTGCACGGAATAATACGTGTTACATCCCAACAATGGAATCATATGTTTTGGAACAATACATATTATATTACAATGAATTTATATTCTATGGTCAATATAGTAAATTGAGCATTGATATGTTGTTGTCTTTTTCATTTTGAATGGATGATACATTATTGTCGTTTTAATTTTTATGTAGCCATGGAAAACCTAACTTACTTTTATATGTATGGTTTTTGTATAAAATCTTCATTAATTTATATGTTTGTTTTTTTAGTATTATTAAACTTTTATTAATTTATATGTTTGGTTTTTGTATTAAACCTTTATTAATTTATATGTTTGGTTTTTTAGTATTAAAACCTTATTGATTTATATATTGCATTAATTAATTGCTTTATAAAAATATTAAAACAAATCATTGCATTTAAATTTTTGACACTTTTATTGTTTTTTATAAACATGGTACATAGTATTAAATATTTTGTAGCTAAGTAATATATATATATATATATATATATATATATATATATATGGTTAATTGATGTATTTTGTTTTTTTGTATAGGAATATAACATCATGTATATTAGTAATGGGGAAACTAATAATAACAATATTGAAGAAATGAGAAGTGTAAAGAGAGAAAGAGTTAAAAGACAAGAATTAAATATTACGAAACAAATAATTGAAATCGAAAGAGAGCAGAAGAGGGTAGAAAAAAATGAGTAGCGAAGATTGCGAAGACAACAAATGACTGATGATCAAAGGGAAGAACAACAAAAGAAGGAACGTGAAAGAAAAAGGCGGCAACGACAAAGGAAGAATGAGGATGAAAGGGAAGCAAAACAAATAAATAATTCTCAAAGAAAAACAATGAAATTTGAATGAATGAATGAGGACGATAAAGAAGAACACAGAAGAAAAAATAGACAACATGTAAGAGCACATCGAAAAAGACAAATCGAAGGTCTTAGTGATCTAGGGCCAAAAATTGAGCCTCGTTCTCCTATAGGTATGAATCTCCAAAATCATCAACCAATGGAGAAATGTGACTATGAATGTGAAATGATTTCCAATGTACTAGTGGAAGGTGAAGTTACTGCACATAACAGATTTCACGAAAGAATTGATAAATTAGGTCATCCTCAAATGTGCCATATGTGTGAGGAGTCATATCCTAGCATTCAAGTAGTGACTACAAAGACAGGCCCAATGTGTACAAGATGTAAACGAGAGGGTAATAAACATATATTTTCATCAAAAAATCATATGAATCCGGGGTTGCAGCCTTTGATCCTTGGAAGTCTTACGCAAGTTGAGGAAATGTTGATAGCAAGAGCAAGTCCAATTTTGTAGGTAATGCATTCAATAGGTGGCCAATACAAATATAAAGGATAGACAATTATTTTTCCTCAATATGTTAAAGTTGTTGCCAAGAAATTACCTCGACGTATAAAAGACTTATATTTAATGATGGTGGTGTGCAAAAAAAGGTCAGCAAGGATCAAGATATGATTTCACTGTTAGAAGGAAAAAGGTACTAGATGCATTACTTTATAAGATTCAAAATGATCCATATTATAAAGGTGTAGAAATTGATATGCATGTTGTGGACGAGTTACCGGAAAAAACAACAAATGTGTCACATATTATTAATTCTATTATACTACCAGATATGGACAATGACATAGACATTAAGTTGTTAGAAGGTGCTCTAGGTCGTGAAGATACTTTAGAAGATTATGATACAAATTATTTTGCTGCAAGGCCTCCAAATGCACCTAGGGAAATTGGACTAACTCCAACCTCCAATACCTTCATAAGAAAAGTAATAATATTTTGAAATGATTTCCAATGTACTAGTGGAAGATGAAGTTACTGTACATAACATATTTCTCAAAAGAATTGATAAATTAGGTCATCCTCAAATGTGCCATGTGTGTGAGGAGTCGTATCCTGACATTCAAGTGGTGACGACAAATACAGGTCCAATGTGTACAAGATGTAAACAAGAGGGTAGTAAACATAGATTTTCATCACAAAATCATATGAATCTGGGGTTGCAGCCTTTGATCCTTAGAAGTCTTACGCAAGTTGAGGAAATGTTGATGGCAAGAGCGAGTCCAATTTTGGAAGTAATGCATTCAATAGGTGGCCAATACAAATATAAAGTAAACACAATCAATTTTCCTCAAGTGTTAAATATGTTGCCCAGAAATTACCTTGACATATTAAAGACTTGGATTTAATGATGGTGGTGCGAAAAAAAGGTCAGCAAGGATCAAGCTATGATTTCACTATTAGAAGGAAAAAGGTACTAGATGCATTACTTTATAAGATTCAAAATGATCTATATTATAAAGGTGTATAAATTGATATGCATGATGTGGACGAGTTACCGGAAAAAACAACAAATGTGTCACATATGATTAATTCTATTATACTACCAGATATGGACAATGACATAGACATTACGTTGTTAGAAGGTGCTCCAGGTCGTGAAGATAATTTAGACGATTATGATACAACTTATTTTGCTGCAAGGCCTCCAAATGCACCTAGGGAAAATGAACTAACTTCGGCCTCCAATACCTTCAAAAGGAAAGTAATAATATTTTGAAATGATTTCCAATGTACTAGTGGAAGATGAAGTTACTGCACATAACATATTTTGCAAAATAATTGATAAATTAGGTCATACTTAGATCTGCCATGTGTGTGAGGAGTCGTATCTTGGCATTCAAGTGGTGACTACAAAGATAGGTCCAATGTGTACAAGATGTAAATGAGAGGTTAATAAACATATATTTTCATCACAAAATCATATGAATCCGGGGTTGCAACCTTTGATCCTTGGAAGTCTTATGCAAGTTGAGGAAATGTTGATAGCAAGAGTGAGTCCAATTTTGTAGGTAATGCATTCAATAGGTGGCCAATTCAAATATAGAGGACACATAATCAGTTTTCCTCAAGATGTTAAAGATGTTGCCAAGAAATTACCTCGACATATTAAAGACTTGGATTTAATGATAGTGGTGCGAAAAAAAGGTCAATAAGGATCAAGCTATGATTTCACTGTTAGAAGGAAAAAAGTACTAGATGCATTGCTTTATAAGATTCAAAATGATCCATATTATAAAGGTGTAGAAATCGATATGCATGGTGTGGACGAGTTACCAGAAAAAACAACAAATGTGTCACATATGATTAATTCTATTATACTACCAGATATGGACAATGACATAGACATTACGTTGTTAGAAGGTGCTCCAGGTTGTGAAGATGCTTTAGACGATCATGATACAACTTCTTTTGCTGCAAAGCCTCCAAATGCACCTAGGGAAATTGAACTAACTTCGGCCTCCAATAGGCCTCCAATACCTTCAAAGGATCCATCTCAATGTCTAGATGAGGATGAAGATGTTTTACATGTACAAAATGATTCTAAGCAACATTAGTGGGACATTATTTCAAGTTTTTATAAGAATAAGTTTATACATGCAAGCGAATTTGACATGATTAGATTTAGGGATCGTGATGTTATGAAAAATTGGAGCTCTAGCTTTGTTGATGAAGAGACATCAAGACATGCAGTGAACTTCATATCTGATAAGAAAAATGTGAATGAAATTGTTACTACTAAATCATGAAAAAAATATTCATTTGAATGTTTAGGATAAAAGCAAAAAATGGCATTTAATGTAGTTCTTGATCACTACAAAGGAGATGACAAGGAAGAACAGTTGCTTATGATTATCCAATGGACAATAGGTACTCAAAAGTCTCACTTGATTGGTGCAACAAAACAAAGACTTGAAACTGACTCTCTTCCTCATAAGATCCCATTGCTTCTTTTGGCCCCTACCGGTGTTGCAGCATTCAACATATCTACATCAACAATACACTCTACTCTTTATATACCAGTAAGGAACTTCATTGATTTACAAGGGTTGTGTTTGCTTACCTTATAAGAGGATATGGAACATGTTTAGTACATTCTTATTGATGAGATGAGTTTTATAGGGAGAAATGTGTTGACACATATTGATTCTCGACTTCGTCAAGATTTTCCTCATAATAAAGAAGTCCCGTTTGGAGGTATATCAATTATATTGGTTGGTGATTTGGGACAACTACCTCCTGTTATAGATAGACCTACATATGCATGTGAAGGTCATGCAAAATAATTATGGAATTTATTCACAAATTTTTAAACTCTTGATACACTATACAGGCAATATGGATAGAGCAATGATCAAATATTCTTTCGTCATTTATTAATGAACGTCAGAGATGCGATTCCAACAATAAAATATTAGAAAAAACTAATGACACGTACAGATTCCAATTTGGATGCTTCAACAAAAGAGTAATTTAATAAGGCTATACATTTGTTTGCAACAAATGATGATGTACACAATCACAATAAGTGTTGCTTGGTATCCCTAAATCACCTTGTTGCACATAGTGTTGCTACAAGATCAAATAACAACAACAACAACATGGAAGCAGATAAGGAAAATTTGGATAATGATATCCTTCTTGTTGTTGGAGCTAGGGTTATGCTAGCTTTAAATTTATGGACTAATGTAGGACTTGTCAATGGTGCTCTTGGAGTAGTTCAAGATATTGTGTATAATCTTGGAACATCACCTCCTAATCCTCCTACATATGTTTTAGTAACATTTGATAACTATGTCGGAGTGGCGTGGGATGAATTATTCCCTCATACTGTTCCTATTATACCCACTGAAATAGGTAATAATAGACAAATTCCATTGCGAATTGCTTGGGGATTAACAATTCATAAGTCCCAAGGATTGACACTAGAAAAGGCAACTATTAATATTGGAAGGACAGAGTGACAAGGTCTCACTTTTACTGCAATATCTCGAGTTAAATCTTTGGATGGTCTTCGATTTCAACCACCATTTCCATATGATCGATATGAAAATATGGAAAAATGTGTCTATGTTTCTAAGAGAAAAGAAGAAGAAGTCAGGTTAAGGTTAAATACTGAATAAATTATGTATTTTTCATGTATTTTCCAATATAGTCTTCATATCACATTTGAATGATCTGATAGGTGTATATGTTATTTAATATATTAATTATTTCATTTTGTTGATCGCAAAACATATTTATATTAATAAAATTTGTTAGTATTTGTATTTCTAATATTCAAAATTTCAAAGTATGACGTACATCTCAAAAATATACAAAATTTTTAATAATCTGAAAAATGTGACGTTGATGCCTCCAACTGGAACCAGCCTAGATCCATCTAACTCTGGATCTATCATGCACCAAGAGGGATCAAATCTCTCAAAGTGAAAACCTTTCCTCAAGTTTTGCACTCAAAAAATAGGTTTGCGCCTCTAGAGATTTGATCCCTCTATACACATGATAGATTTGGAGTTAGATGGATCTAGGCTGGTTACTATAAATTTAGTAAATTTTATAATCTTATTACACCTATTCATTAAGCATTTAATTTTTCCTTTGAATGCTTATTAGTTTTTTTTGACCAAAAAATTTAACCTTCGGAATTTGTAACATGATTGGTTGAGGTCTTATTATCGATTGTTTAGTAACTTTCATTTCTATTAGTTACTATTTTTTTGTTTGTTTGTTTTATTTCCTTTTTATTTAATCTTTTGATTTTTTTTCTTTTTTCTATTATATCCATTTTGATGAATTATAGTTATTTTTCCATATTTTCAAATTAAGCTGACATATTTTAAAGAAAAAAAAAAAAGTTTCGAATATATATATTTTTAAGTTTTATTACTTTTTTAGTTGATTTATAAATGTTGGAATTAATGGAGAAATCCATAGTTAGGTTGTTGTTATGATAAAGATGGGATTGAGATTCTAATCATAGATCTCATATCCTGATATCGAGGGAGTGGTTGAAACCATCCCGTTAGTGTGAAAGCCTATATAATTTAGGCTCATCTGATTAAATGATCAAGAGTGTGTGTATGTGTGTATAAAATCTCCAGGTTCTCACTTGGAGATCTATTTTATCAATAGTTATTTATATCATGGTATCAGAGCTTCAAGTCGAAGCTGAGTGGACCTGTGTTATATAGGGATATAAGGACATGAAGGGTGAAGGATTGTTGCAGAGCTCTCGATATTGGGCCCGGTACGAGGAATTGTTTGCGCTGTGAAAGGGCGATTGTTAGATAGTTGAAGTCGCTGATCTTCGCCTCGTTGGCACTCGACGGACAGCTGAAGTTCTTAGCTTATTTTCTGTGCGTTCAGTTTTTTTTTCACTGTCGTGCTTGCTTGATTTTCCCTGCGGCCTTGCTCCATAGTCCCGCTGCCTCCATCTACTTGCAGATCTGCCCCTCAATAGGGAGGGTACTGCACTGGACGGTGCCTGCTACCACAATTCAGAGCCATCATCCAACGTTTTGACGCCTTTTATTTCTCTGCATACGGCTCTCGTCAACTGCCAGGTTTCCTCAAAGCTCAGGCCGCACAGTTGATTAAAGACCTCACTTTGACTCCGGGAATCGCAGAACCGAAAGAGGAATACGTCGTCGACCCTCGTCTGATTGAAAGGAGTATCAATCTGGATATTCTCAGAACTTTTATTTTTGTCAATGAGCATTTTTGCCTCGCGAACCCGAGATCTGCGCATCCATTTTGGCGGTGTCCAAGCAATACTCTTCTGGCTCAGATCAAATCAAGTCTACCAGTAGGATTATCTAATGAACTATGATTTTCAGGCGACACAAAATAAGCTTCATCAGTTTATGAAGACACTGGCAGTCAAAGGGCCAATATGTATGAAGATCTATGCAAATTAATCCACACAGTAAAAGAGATTGTATTATGAAAATCAGTTGCAGAATTCTTCATTCATCGTGAGGTTAATCGTGAGGTTGGGTGGAAAGCATTCATTAAAAAAAAATATTAATTAATTTGCTAAGTCTTTGCACTCGCCATACCATTCATATGCTAGAGCTTTCTCGCTTGAATATTTCTGTCATAGATTTTGTACTTTTGAATTTTGGATGTACTGGTCTTGAAACTCCATGCTATACCTGTTATTAGTTAGAGTTTCGAATTCTAACAAAATGACTTCATATTGAGGTCATGAATCTCAATATGTATACAAACTTTCAAGACTTGTCCACATTTACCCATACCAAACAAAAAACAATACCAAATGACAATATAAGCACAAGCGATAACCATGACAGTAAGACAATATCCATGAAGAAATGGTCAACACATAGCCACGCCATTCACTGTTGTGGACAGACTACCCCGAATTTCAGTTCACCAGAACACTACCCACATTGTTGTTGTGAGCAGATCCAACATCATACATTGCACGTTGTCTTCGATTTGATCCTTATGAGATCACTGACAACTGATCGCTCCACATTGCTTCATGAACATGCACAAGCAACACCCTTTCACCTGCTTGCTAGTTCACATTTCGATAAGCAGTAATTCACCTCCACCGCTTAGGCGCTCAATCTTGAGGAGATACAATGTAGCTTTAAGGCTCAACTTAGCCACCAAGGCTTATCACAGCCACGAAGGATTATCACAGCCACGAAGGCTCAACACAGCCACGAAATCTCACCATAGCCACAAAGGCTTACCACAGCCATGAAGGCTCAACACAGCCACGAAGGCTCACCACAGCCACCAAGGCTTACCACAGCCACGAAGGCTCGCCACAAACACAAAGGCTTACCACAACCACGAAGGTTCAACACAGCCACGAAGGCTCACCACATCCATGAAAGCTCAACACAGCCACGAAGGCTCACCACAGCCACAAAGGCTTATCACAGCCATGACTCCATGGTCCAATCCTATGTCGTCCACAAATTCACTGTCAACTTGCATAAAATTCAACAATTTTATACACAAAAAGTTCTCGTTTCAGTATCCAATTCCCCTGGAATCGCAGCGTAATTCCACTTCCCCTATTCACAGTATCAAGTCAGGGTAACAGGTTGCGACAATGAAGATTCATTATCAAGCTAATCTCCTCGCAATTAAAAATTCAGGTATGTTTCCATCACACTGGGCACACAAAAACTCGATCATCCTCCAATCTCTGACGTACTTTCAAGCACTATCCTTTGATGCCATTTTCATTGTCATGTCTTCATCATATCCTGTATGGAAACATAATCACGTCAAGGCAGCTCACCACACTGCCCTCTGCTCACTTCACTGTTTTTCCACGAGACCATGCTAGAAATGTGTTCAACCTTGAACCAGGTCGATCCCAAACAAAGGAAGCTGGAAGCCTCCCAACATCTTCGTGTGCTTCTGCACCTCTTCTAACAACTCTTTTATAAATACTTTTCATTCGCAGGCTAATAGAGACATCTTTCCATCACTGGGGAAGAAATGAGGGGAAGATACATCACTATCTTATGGCAAAGAAAGTGAAGATGAAGCTTTATCCACGAATGAAAAAATATGGTCTCACAAGCATAAAGACCAAAATGAAAACCTCTGTTACCAATTTTTTTCATGTTTTTATTGTAAGCATAGCTGAGACTAGACCAACAGGCATATGTTATTGTTTAGTACCCTTTCTCCATTAAGGGGGAGTGTTGGAATTAATGGAGAAATCCATAGTTGGGTTGTTGTTATGATAAAGATAAGATTGAGATCTGATCATAGATCTCATATCCTGATATCGAGGGAGTGGTTGAAACCATCCCGTTAGTGTGAAAGCCTATATAATTTAGGCTCATCTGATTCAATGATCAAGAGTGTGTGTATGTGTGTATATACTCTCCATGTTCTCACCTAGAGAGCTATTTGATCAATAGTTAGTTTTATCAATAAATATATATTTTTTGTCCTTATCTACTTTTTTTTGTTGCTCTATTGCCAATTCAAATTTTATAATTAATAGTTATTACTTTTTAGAATCTTGTGAGGATTTCTTTCCTATTTTTATTAAGAAAGTTTTATTGATGTATAATTACTAATTTTTAGGATCCCTTGAACATTTTCTTTCCTAAATTTGTATAATTTATTTTATTTATTCATATTATAACAAGAAATAGAATTCATCCATTTTAATTCTAAATCAGTTAAAGTAGTTTACTCTACAGCAACTGTGTTCCTCGTTTTATTCAAACTTTATTTCTGGTTTTATTCAATGTGACTGTGTCAAATTCATCTACTTTAATACTAAATCACAAATCATAGACTAAAGGGCTAATGATATATTTTATTTATTTTAATAAATACACATTTTTAATGATTTTTTTATTGTCAATTTACTAAATGTTTTAGGAACTAAGTATTAAGATTAGAAACTAAGTGTTTTGATATCCATCTATACTTACTTGTAGTTTTATTTATATAACTGTGCTAGTCATAATTTAGTTGTTAAATTAATAGTAAAACAATCGTTATTAGGAATTACTCATAAATATTACTTAATTTGTTTTTGCAAATAAATTTAAAAATTAATTTAATACTAAATCAAAAATTATACATCATACCAAACTCCATTTTTCATTGCAAAAGGAGGTTTGGCTTATGCCATTTGAGACATAACATTAATTTTTTTTCTCCATATTCTCATGTTTTCACTGCCACAAACACAATTGCATTCAATTCTATATCAATCATATACAATTTCCATTAATTTTGTAGGAGACAATTGGTTATGCAAAACAAGTTTCTTGGAATTGACATCAAATTGAGTCGAAACTAAGTTTCTCCATATCAATTTGAACCAAACACTACCAAAGAAATAAACTTATAAAGGTTTATTACAACCAATGAGTTAGGGCTCTCACCAAAAATACTACATTTTAGCACAACATTTTCACTTTCATTTCTAATTTTTTTATGAAGGCTTTAATTGATCATCTCACATAATGTCAAATCATACTCCAATTAGCAATAAAAATAAATTAAAAAAACTTATTTAGTTTTATCACTTTTTGATTTTTTTCCCCTCTATTTTCAATTCTAATTACATTAATCATATTTTTCTTTTTCTTTTTTACACATATTTTAAAGTTAATAACTATTATGATAATTATTTTTATTAGCTAATGAACATTTTTTCAATATGTTTTATTTAGGCATAGTTTTTATAATTTCTACCTCCATGTATATCAAGAAATTGATATTCAAGAATCAAGAAATTGATCTTAATTCAAGAAGTTTTTTTTTTAATCATATTGTGTGACTGTGATTAACGTTTGTTGAAGTTTCATATTCTGTTTCAAGTAGGTGGAGATTCTTCAACATTTATTGGGAGATTAGTCTTCAATTTCTCATATGTTTCAATTGGTTTGTTAAAGTTGTTTTATCTTCTTTCCTCGAACCAAACATATAACATAGAATATTGGTATTTTAATGTGCTGCAACATTATTTGTAGTTTTATTCAAAGTTACTATGTCAAATTCATCCATTTTAATACTAAATCACAAATCATAGACAAAATTATAATATTTAGAAAATATTTGAAAATGGCTAATGATATGTTTTATGTATTTTAATAATTTATTTTTTATTTTTTAATTTTTATTTTGATAATACTATAGATCATCTCAACTCCATTTTGCTATGCAAAAGAAAGAAGTGTTGTTTAAAATGACTTCTGAGATAACATTAAAAGTTTTGTTCCATATTATCATGGCTTCACTGCCACAAACACAATTGCATTCAACTCTATATCAATCATGTACAATTCTCATGATCTTTGTAGAAGACAATTCTTGAAATTGACATTTCATTGACTTGAAAGTAAGTTTCTCCATATCAATTTGAACCAAACACTACTAAAGAAATAAAGTTATAAAACTTCATTACAACTAATGAAGTAGGATGTTCCGCAAAAAAAATAACATTTTAGCACAACATTTTCACTTTTATTTCTATTCTTATAAAGAAATTAATTAATCATCTCACTCCTTTGAATAGTTGTACTCAATTAACTAATTTAAACTAAATGACGAGTACTAACTGCAGGAGTAACTTGTACTCAATTAACTAATTTAAACTAAATGACGAGTACTAACTGCAGGAGTAGCTTGTACTCAATTAACTAATTTAAACTAAATGACGAGTACTAACTGCTATATTTACTTGTTGATAATTTACATCACAGTATTGGTAATTAAATAAATCAATAATGAAAAGAAAATTTGATTGAAAAGCTAAACCCTAAATCGGTGAACTGCAGGTCATGATGTAAGATGAGCTAGTTTGTTTAAATTATTTATACTCTGCAACAGAGGAATCTTTTTAGTTGATATATATATTATTGCGAGTCCGCAAGAGAGGAATCCTTTTGTTTACCAAGTAGAGGATGGGTTGATGACGTTTGTAAATGTCAAACGCTAAATATGAAATGTTATCACATGATTAAAAGGAGATAATAAAATATTAAGTAATAAATTAGTATCATTGGAACCATTTTCGTTTTGATTGTGATCCAAATAGAAAAGGTCTTCGTAACAACCACAGGAATCAGATAATGAAGGCATGATGTATGTGGGTGTCGGTGCCAATACGCGTGCCCTGCAGTACGCTAACCACGAGGAAACTGCATAGCAATTGAGCTAACGCACATTGGCGTTTCCATTTGCATTTTTTAAATAAGGGTTTTAATCTATAGCATTATTGAATAATATATAGAATTATTGAATTACAAGTATGGACAATTGTTCCTTATTTATATATATGCAACAATTTAATTTTCTGAAACAAAGTGATGAAGTCTGTCGTGAACCTGCTATCATCTTGGGCTTTGCATTTGGAGAGACTGCACATATAGTAGATACTAAAATATATCTATATTTGGAGAGACTGGGCTTTGCATTTGGAGAGACTGCCTATACTCCTAATCATCGTCCTCAGTCTTTATGTCTAATAGTTTTGGACAGATATATCTATGGTTGGGATGGGTTATTCATCTCCAAAATGTGGCAGCCAGATTACTGCTCACAGTTTTTGCTCTTTCATTAGTGAGCAGCACATGCTCTGGTTATTATGTCTGACTTTTAGCTATTCTCATCAGTTGAGAATGTCATTTGAAAATGTACTGTTTATATTCTAATATAATCAGCATTTTTTTCTTCTGAAAAAAATATAGTAAATACTAAAGAAAGCTAGTGGTAAGCACTTTCTGCAAACAAGGTCGGCTAAATTTTTAAGGTTCAGTTCCCGCTCCCATTTCTTCATTTCTCCTTTTATTTATTACCCATTTCATGGCAGATATGAACTTCACACACAATTCTGAAGCATGTTGGAATTTCTAAATGATTTCAAACAATAGAGGAATATTTTTTTTTTTCTCAACACAGATATTATAAAAATTTGGAGAGAGATGCATAAAATAACACTTCTATTTTATTAAAATAAAAATTCTAATACAAATTGAAATTCTTCCTCTTCGAAAGATTAGAGAAAAAAATGAAACTGCTCCCCACCCAATGTTTTTCAAAACTCTGTCTTACAGTTCTACCCACTGTCTACAAAATTGCAGCTCTCTGTCTCTTAAAAAAACGCACACACGGTGCTATATATAGTTTTCTGCCTTGTGGCCTTCTTAAAATATTACACACAGTCACACGGCTTCTCTAGCTTTTCTTCTTCTATGCATAGCATGTGGCATAACAAGCGCTAAAAAAATATATATATATTAAAATAAACTAAACTTTTATATATAAACTAAACTTAATAATATATATATATATATTTTAAAATGAATATATATATATATATATATGGTTTAAGTCGACTACTTAAAAAAATGCATCGGGGCATATAAATATATATATCAAATCATTAAACCCTTTTAATCTTAAGTCATAAATTTTCATGGTGGATTTCAAAACAAAAATTAAATCCCTTTTCATAGCATTTTGCATATCAATTGCCCCTATGTTGATTGGGCATCGAACCTATGCAATCACTCCTTCATTGGCTAAAGTGGACCCTGCCATGAAATTCAAACAAGATTCAAGCAGATTGAATGGACGTTTATCGGGTCCAAATTGGGAGGTTTGGTCACTGGACTCCAAGGCTATGCGATAGTCTCATGATTGATCCACGAGTCTCTTGACATGGCAGTGGGACCATCTTATCGCACAGACTTTGGTTTTTTGTGACAAGGCATCATACGATGCGGTTAAGACGTGATTGGTCGAGAGTGTGAGTGACGTGGACTATGGGCTCCACTACCATTTACGTGGTCCATTCAAACAAATCAAAAGGGCGATAAAACCTGTTATTTGAATGCGGTGGTTGCAGAGTAATGGCGGCATGGTGCAAAATTGAATGGAGAGATGGAGATATGGGTTGTGTGGTCAAACCACGATCCTTCAATGCGTTCACCGGAAAACATGGCTACAGCCATTAACCAAAAAATTGTTTTGCAGGCTTTAAAATTGTTGTTAAATGCACAGTGGAGTGCACACAACAGAAAACTCTGTCGCTATTGTACTTATTCTTCCTCTGCGTAGGGTTGTAGTTGAATTTAAAAATTCAACACTCCCCCATAAATTCAACTACTGGATTCTCTTACACACCCAAACTTTTTCTCAAATAATTAAAATTTTTTTGCCCCAATAGTTTTGTCAGTATATCAACAAACTATGCTTCAGTTCTGCAATGTTGCAAAACAATTTTGCCATTTTTCACTAGCCCTTTGATGTAGTGATACTTGGTATCAATGTGTTTCGTTCTCTTATGAAACACTGAATTCTTTGAAAATGCTATTGCTGATCTATTATCACAATAGATTGTTGTGCCTTTTACCTATTCATGACACAAACTCCTCAACATTCTACTCTTTTAAACTGTTTGACATGATGCTGTTGTAGCTGCCACATACTCTGTCTCTACTGTTGATAAAGCCACAATTGGTTGTTTCTTATAAGCCCATAAAATGGCTTCTGATCTCATATGAAAAACATATCTAGAGGTGTTTTTCCTGTCATCTATACTTCCAACCCAATAAATGTCAGTATATCCAATCAATTCAGAATTTTTTGAAGTGGTGTATAAAATTCCATACATTTTTGTTCCTTTCACATACCTCAAAATTCTTTTTGCTACTTGCCAATGTGCCTCCTTTGGCCTTTCCATAAAGATGGAAATTAAACTCACAACATGGATAATATTCGGCCTAGTTGCAGTCAAATACATGAGGCTGCCAACTATGCTCTTGTATAAACTTAGATCAAAATCCTTGCTGTTGTCCTCTTTGCTTAACTTCAATCCCATCAATGTAGGAGTAATTGCTGCCTTGCAATCCTGCATATTAAATCTTTCCAAACTTCATTTACATATTTAGCTTGAGGGATAAAAATTTTATTTTCATTTTGTACTACTTATATTCCTAAGAAGTATTTCAGCAATTCCATATCGGTCATCTCAAATTCATCCTTCATGATTGATTTAAAATTCTCAATGAGGTAAGCATCATTACCTGTAAAGATCACATCATTAACATATAAAACAACGATCAACATCTTACCATATTTCTCCTTGATGTATAATGTGAGTTTTCCTTCACATTTCTCAAACCCATTTTCCAGTAGATAGGCATATATCCTACTGTACCATGCTCTTGGTGCTTGTTTCAACCCATAAAGAGTTTTCTTCAAATATGCAAACTTTGTGCTCTTGGCCTACTTTCTCATATCCCAGAGGTTGTTCAACATATACCTCTTCCATCAATACTCCATTTAGGAATGTTGATTTCACATTCATTTGGTAAAATTTCACTTGTGTTGTGCTACTATGAACAACACTGCTCTTACTATTTCCGTTCTTGCCACTGGTGCAAAATTTTCCTCAAAATCTCTTCTTTGTTGCTGCTTGTAGCCTTTGACAACAAGTCTGGCCTTGTGCCTTTGAATCTTACCTTGAGCATTTCTTTTGGTCTTGTAGACCCATTTCACTCCAATGACTTCCTTAATTTTTGGGAGATCAACCAATTCCCATGTTTTGTTCTTCTCTATTGCATTCATTTCTTCATCCATAGCATCGATCCATTTCTTATCTTTTATAGCTTCTTCAAAATGAATAAGATCTTCAACATGACAATATAATGCAAATAAAGAGTTCATACCTTCATTTGCTATCTCTTTCTCATAAATATCATTCAGACTTCTGAATCTGGTTCATCTTTCTCTTGTTGAACTTATGCTTGTAGAAGCACTCAAATTTGCTTTTTGTGATGTGCTTGGAGAAGCATTGTCATCATTTCTCAAGGGTGTTCTCATACCTACTTGTGGTGTCCCTTGTTGTCCTTATGTTGGCAGAGGTGATGCTGCTAATGAGGGATGTATTTCAGCCATCTATTCCTCATTATCATCATGAGACAAACAAGTTTTTACATTCACTGTTTTCTCAATGCTTCCATCCCATGCTTCTTCTTCAATGAACTGTACATCTCTGCTTATAACAAACTTCTTGGTGGATGGGTTATACACCCTGTATGCCTTCGATTCTTCAATGTATCCAATAAATATGCACTTCCCCCCCTTACTGTCCAACTTCTTCCTTAGCTAATCTGGAATGTGTGCATAAGCCATACAACCAAAAACTCTCATGTGAGTGACAAACTGTTTTATGCCACTCCATGTTTCTTTAGGAACTATGTTCATAACAACTTTGGTTGGACATCTATTCAAGATGTATGCTGCACAATGTACAACTTCAGCCCAATATTCATTTGGCAAATGTTTTTCCTTCAGCATACTTCTTACCATGTCGATGATGGTCCTATATTTTCTTTCAGCAACTGCATTTTGCTGCGGTGTGTACCTTGCTGTAAATTGCTTGTGTATGTCATTTTCTTTGCAAAAACGTAGAAATTATTTTGAGATATACTCACCTCCTCTATCAGTTCTTAATACCTTAATATGCTGCCCACTTTGTTTCTCTACAAGAGCCTTAAAGTGGCAGAATTTTTTAAACACTTCACTTTTATATTTCAAGAAATACACCCAAGTTTTTCTTGTGTAATCATCAATAAAAGTTAGCGTATAATGGCTGCTTGCTAGTGATGGTATTTGCATTGGTCCACACAAATATGAATGAACAATTTCTAAGGGTGCCTTTGCCCTTTTGCTCTTTCCTGATGGAAAGCTTTCTTTGTGTTGTTTGCCCAAGATGCAACCTTCACATAGGTTGTCCAGTTTCTCAATCAATGGTAGTCCTTTTACCATACATTTTCTATGCAACAAATTCAAACCTCCAAAGTTGAGATGTCCAAATCTCAAGTGCCACAACTAGTTTTTATCCTTTGCTTCTCTTTGGAATGTCTCTTGTGTCACTGCTTCCATTTCAACTCTTTTCTTCAAATCTGCTCTCATCTTGAGAGAGAAAATTATGTTCATTGTCATCTTCACTTGTGCAATGCATTGCTTTCTTGGTGGTTTATCCATAATGGTGCATACATCATCTTCAAAGAAAACATTGTACCCCTTTTGAATGAGTTGTCCAATGCTCCATAGGCTACACTTCATACTAGGCACATAGTAAACATCTAATATGGATCTTCCTTCTCCTTTCTTTGTCAAAACAATTACTCTGCCTTTTCCCATGACAGAGACCTTACTCTTTGTCCCCAATGTTACTTGAGACTTCACATTTTCATCTAACATGGAAAACATAGAAATGTTTCCAGTCATATGGTTGCTACATCCTGAATCTAAAAACCATATATCTTCATTCTTCTCTTCAGCCATATTACATGCTAAAAACAACTTCTCTTGACTAATATTTTCTTTAGTAAATTTAGCACTGGGTATATTACCCATGTCACTCTGTTTCTTCCTACATTCATTAGAATAATGGCCATACTTCTTACAGTAATGACATTGGACTTGAGATTTATCATACCTTTGTCCATGTGCTTGATTTTTTTCCACCTTGCTGGCTGCTGCCTTGGCCTTGGTTCTGATTTTGATTGCTGCCCCTTCCACTAGTATTTGTAGGGTTGTTTCTTCCTCCTTTTTTTTGGCTTCTGCCTCTTCCTTTTCCTCTATAGTTTCCTCTGCCTTCACCTCTTCCTCTTCCAAAGGACATTTGGGTCTTAAAGGCATGCTCCAAAGATGCGATTTCTGTTCTACCCAATCTTTGTTCATGTATCGTCAATGATGCATGAAGCTCATCAACAGTAAACTTTGAGAGATCCTTTGTCTCTTCAATGGTTGTGACTATTACATCAAACCTTGAGGGTAAGCTCCTCAATACTTTCTCCACTATTCTTATTTCTTCTGTTGTCTCTCTATGAGATCTCATTTGGTAACCAACCCAATAAGTAGAGTAAATAATGAGTCTATTATATCAGACTCTTTCATGCAAATAACTTCAAAATCCCTTCTCATTAATTGAAGCTTTGCAGTCTTTACCTTCTCCATTTCTTGATAGGTTGTCTCGAGGGTATCCCATGCATCCTTGGACCTCTTTGCTACTGTAATCCAATACACTTTCATGCACTGCTTGATAAAGATATAAAAGGGATTTTGAGTCCTTCTTCCTATTTCTCTTCAGAAAATCCTTCTATGCCTATGTTAAGGCATTGAATGCATTTTCATTTGCTGGTTCTTCTAAATCATCTTCAACTAGCTCCCATAAACCTTGAGAGGAAAACATGGCTCTCATTGTGATTTCCCTATAGTCATAGTTCTTCCCATTAAAATATGGGAGTTGAGTATTTCCTATACTCATGCTTGTGCTTGTTCCTGCCATGGCTAGCTCACTAAACTATGCTTTTAAAACTTGACTGTGTTCTTCAACAAACTTTCTCACTGCTTGAGAGTTAAACTCTGTCTTCAAAAAGACTTCTCTGCACTGCACTTTTTAAACACAAAACAAAACTCTGTTTTGATAAATATCTAGACTTTTTTGAGCTTCACACTACTGGGGAAATGCTTCAACAACTCCTTCCTTCAGCTTCTTTGACAAACTTCAAAGAGCCTTGACTAGCTCTGATACCATGTTGGAATTTATGAATGATTCCAAATAACAGAGGAATAAAAAATTCCTCCTCTCAACACAAAGTTTTTAAAAATTTAGACAGAGATGCATAAAATAACACTTCTGTTTCATTAAAATAAAAACTATTACAAACTGAGATTCTTCCTTCTCGAGGGATTACAAAAAAAAAATTGAAACTGCTCCACACGCAGTGTTCTTCAAAACTTTGTCTTATAGTTCTGCCCACTGTCTACAGAATTGCAGCTCTCTATCTCTTAAAAATAACGTACACACAATGCTGTATATAGTTTTCTGCCTTCTAGCCTTCTTAAAATATTACACACAGTCACACTTTCTAGCCTTCGGGCTTTTCTTCTTTTATACATAGCATGTGGCATAACAAGCCCTTAAAAAAAAAAAAACGAAATATTAAAATAAACTAAACTTTTATATATATTATAAACATAATAATTTTATAATATATATATATATATATATATATATATATATATATATATATATATATGTTAAAATGAACATATATATGTGCTTTAAGTCAACAACTTAACAAAAGCATCACGACATATAAAATATATATCAAATCATTAAACCCTTTTAATCCTAAGTCATTAACCTTTATAGTAGACTTCAAAAAAAAAATTAAATCACTTTTCATAACATTTCACATACCAATTGCCCCTATGTTGACTGGGCATCGAACCTATGCGATCGCTCCCTCATTGGCTAGAGGTAAGGACGTTTATCGGGTCCGAATTGGGAGGTTTGGTAACTGGACTCTAAGGTTACGCGATAGCCTCGTGATTGGTCCACGGGTCTCTTGACATGGCATTGGGACCATCTCATCGCTCGGGCTTTGGTTTGTGGTGACAAGGCATCATACGAGGCGATCATGACGTGATTGGTCGAGAGTGTGAGTGGCGTGGACTATGGGCTCCACTACCATTTATGTGGCCCATTCAAAAATATCAAAATGGTGATAAAACTTGTGCTTTGAAAGCGATGGTTGCAGAGTAATGGCGGCATGGTGCAGAATTGAATGGAGAGATGGAGATCTGGGTTGCGTGGTCAAACCACGATCCTTCAATGCGTTCACAGGAAAACATGGCTACAACCATTAACTAAAAAATTGTTTTGCAGGCTTTAAAAATGATGTTAAATGCACAGTGGAGTGCACACAATAGAAAACTTTTCCACTGTTGTACTTCTTCTTCCTCTACGCAAGGTTGTATTTGAATTTAAAAATTCAACAAAGTAGTGTCGTCCTCCGCGTCTACTTCATACGATAACACAAACAACAATTGTGTCTACGATGTATTTATAAATCACCGTGGTCCTGATGTGAAGAAAACCTTTACCACGAAAATTTACCATAGTCTTTACAAAGAATTACGAGTATTTTTGGACGACAAGGAATTGCGAGAGGGAGATAAGATAACTCCTCGGATTGAAGGCGCTATTCGAATAGCCTCCGTCCATATAGCAATTTTTTCTCTTCGATATGCAGAATCAAGTTTGTGTTTGAATGAGCTACTACTGACAACCATAATTCCAGTGTTCAATGGTGTGAGGCCATTGGAACTTCTATGGACACAGAGCCAATATGGACGATTTTCTCAACTACTGAACATTCTACCCTATATCTTCATGTGTAAGCAGAGCGAAAATGGAGTGTATGAGCTTGAAAAGAAGAAGACATCGGATTCCAAACCACGATACATCTTCGAAACCATTAAAATATGGAGGGAAGCTTTATCAGTTGCTTCAGATATAAAAGGTTTCGTTTTCCAACCTTATAATGGGTGAGATATCCAACACTGCCTTAGTTTAATCTACTTTAATTTGTGGTTTCATCGATATATTAATCACCTTTAATTTTTGAGAAAAAGGTAAAATATTTTGAAAAGAAAATGTTGTTGAATAAACATGATGGGAAGGCTAGAGTTATAGGAATTGTTGGCCTTGGTGGGGTTGGAAAAACGACCATAGCTAAATCTTCAACACATGAAATTACAAGCTATCTTGCTTTTTATTTGATGGGAAACCATAGGTTATTTAGTTTCCTTGCATAGTATGCTTCTTAATGCCTTAACTCGATCCAATGTGCAAATACACAGCATTGATGATGGTATATAAGAGAAACTCAATAAGTATTTGTTATCTTGCCATGCTCATGCTCTCATTATTTAGATGATGTGGAGCTGTATGCATTGCTTTTACTAGTAAAAGATGTTCATGATCAAGATAGCTTAATTTTAATTACATCCCGCAATAGCGATGTCCTAACGAGCTCAGAGATTGAAAAGTCATCGAATTAACATGGTTTAAATGCCAACACTCCAAGGAACTTGTTACCTTCCGTGCCTTCGGCTACTCTTACCCTATTGTAGGATTTGAACAAGTGGTTAATAAGTTTATGGACGCCTGCGCTGGATTGCCATTAACTTTAAAGTGTTTGGGGATCTTCTTCGTGGAAATGAAGATTCAGTGTATTGCAATGCTCAATTGGACAAAATTTGCAAGATACTTCCCTCTGATATACAAAGAAGACTAAAAATTAGCCACGATGGCCTCGAACTAGAGGAGAAGTAGATATTTTTAGACATTGCATGTTTCTTCATAGGAGAAAACAAGGATACATCAATTAGAGTATGGGATAGATCTGGGTGGGGAGGTTGGCTTAGTTTTTGAAATCTATAAAATAAGTGTCTTGTAGAGGTAGAGAGCAAAAATCTGATTAGAATGCACAATCATCTTACAGACTTGTCTTGTAGAGGTAGATAGCAAAAATCTGATCAAAATGAATGGTCACCTTACAAAACTGGGCAGAGATATGGTTGAACCTCTTGGAGGTTCCCGAGTCTTTGGGGCCTCAACGACAACATTAGGAGACATTCTGACGAATCACTTGTAAGTATTTAAGCCTTTAGTCAGACTTGAAAGTGTTTCTGATCTCAAAATTATGTCTTGCAAATTTTGAATTGTTAATCAGAATGTTAGTATTGTTTCTAACAATTTACAGAGAACGATTTAGGTGTGTGGAATCAAGAACTTTGGAACTTTGGGGATTGCAATGGTTTGGCAATAGATACCAGCAATGTTGGTGTACATGCATATAGTTAGCCTTAATTATCTTTAGTTCAACTCTAGTTATTGCATGTGATGTGCACTTACCTTTAGCTAGTTAACTCATCTGCCTACATGTGGTGTGCACTTGGCTTTAGTTAGTTAACTCTAGTGCTTGCATGTGGTGCATGTGCATATTAACAAAACATAAAGCAAACTTAGCTTAAGTAAGTTTTAATTATCCATAGTTATTGCATGTACAACTAAGCTTAACTTAGTTGCTTTATATATTGATTCTAAAACTAATATTGATAAATCAATTTCATTCTCAATTCTAATTGTTTTTCTTTTTCAACTGCTAGTGATGAAGACACTACTTTGAAAAACATAGAAAAGGTCTTTGATTCCTCTACTATTGATGATGTTGATGATGCAGATATGACGAGGTCTCAATTTAATGATGCCCCATATGCACTCTCAGTGGCAGAGGCATGCATGCCCATGCATGCATCTAAGGAAGAATTTATAACACCATGTATGCACATGCATGCATCCACAAAGGCATTTCTAAAGCCATGCACATGCATGCATCCCTATAGACAACCATTCCCATGCATGCATATAAGGTACATGAATCTAATAGTCAAATGCATGACGAAGTTGCGGGGAATCCATATTGGCATGCAACCATGTATAAGGAAATTCATAAGGAAATTCAGTGTTTTATCCAAATATGGGGGTTGATACCTCTATTTCCAACAAATAAAGCTTATTCCTCCACATCCTTGATGGGATCATTGACTTCAGTACTGTCCTAGTTTGGAGCAGACTGCTGATATCTTCACCAAGACTTTCAGTGAGTAGAACTTTCGATTTCTACGAGATCGTCTCGGGGTGAATGACACGACTACCTAGTAGTTGTCTTTTCTCTATTTTTTGCATTATATTTTGAGGGGGTTTTTTTCTTCCCATTGGGTTTTCTCTCTTTCCTCTTTTCATGCATTGTATATGGGTAGCTAAAATGGCCATGTTGTCGGGACTCACTCATTTTGCATATGACACTCACCTAAGTTATGGTTAAGGGGGGTGTTGGTGTAAATGCACATAGTTAGCCTTAATTAGCTTTAGTTCAACCCTAGTTATTACATGTAAAACTAAGTTTAACTTAGTTGCTTTATATATTGATTATCAAACTAATATTGATAAATCAATTTCATTCTCAATTCTAATTGTTTTTCTTTTTCAATTTGGCAAGTTTGTACAATACCCATATTTGTGCTCTAATAATTTTACAAGCAGCTTGTAGCAACAGCTACTTAGCACTGAAGGTTTGCTGTGTTAAAAGCATACTTAGGTTGCTGTATTAAAACCATACTTAGCGTAGGGCAATCACCACAACTAATATGGCTCTACTGGTATAAATGCCCATACTCTATTTACATTCCGATGAAGAATTTGCCAGTTTTAAAAATAAAGGGGGACAAACTGGAAACGTTGTGGCATGATGAATCTCAGATAATCATGTAATTTATTGAAAAAGTGTTTATTTTCGCAAAAGTTGTTCTGCTTTGTTTAAGTGTTCTTTCTTGACATACAACCATGCAAAAAAAATTGATTTAGATGTCAAACCCGCTTTGCATATGTGCACATTGCAGGCACCTCTGCAGTTAATGGAGTTGGATATCTCAGCTGCTAAAGATTCCAAGTTGAAGAGGCTCGAGAAGATCGTATTGAAGCCTGAAATTCATTCTGAAATGCTTTTGGAAACAATACCAGAGGAACTCTGTGATCTGCTGTCCTTGAAACACTTGGAGTTAAAGCACTGCTCAAAAATGAAGTGGCTACCAGATTCCTTTGGTACGTTAACTAACCTCCAACATATTGACTTGTTCAAAGTGTTACTGTTTGCAGATGCTTCCATATTCCTTTGGGAATTTAAGGAACCTCCAACACATTTTCATGAAAGAATGTTTCGAATTGGAGAAGCTTCCAGAACCTTTTGGGAGCTTAACCAACCTCCAATATGTCCAATTTTCCAACTGCACCAATTTGCAAATGGTTCCAGATTCCTTTGGGATTAACCCATCCAATATATATCCAACATATCGACCTGTGCAGCTGCTCCAATTTTAAGAGCTATTGCTACAATCATAACGCTTATAGATTCTGGTTCAAACCTGAATTACAGGCGGTACTCTACTTATCCCCTATGCAATGATTGAAAGTTAAGGTAGAGAGATCTCACTCAATACAGCAGTCGGTGAGATTAAAACACAGTTGACTTGGGCAATTAAAATTAGCAAAAACTTTGAATAAATTTAAGGAACAAAGTAAAAATCAAGTAAAACATATGGCAATAAATAATATTTTATATTATGATTTCAAAACCCAAGAAATACATTTCTATAATAATGAGAGGTTGCAGCTCCTTCACCAAGTAAACTAACCTAAACTGTAACTAAGTTGTTGCAAATTACCATGAGCTAACCTGTAACTAAGTTGTTTTTAAGCCTTCACCACAAATTGCTCTAGCTTGTAACTAAATTGTTTTTAAGCAGTCACCACAAATTGTTTCACTATTTTCTCATCTTGACTTCTCATAGTTACATCTTATATGTTTTTACCAACCCTTTATTGAATGTTTATTTGACTTTAATTATTTGATGTGTTCTTGAATGGAAAATTTGTACTCTGCTCATGACTTTATTTCAGCAACCTGCAAAATATCTACTTGATATCTTACTGCTATCAACTCGGAACCTGCAAAATATCTACTTGGTATCTGACTGCTATCAATTTATTTGAAATGGGATTAATTTTCCAACAATAATTCCCATAAACCTAAAGTTTTGCAACAATATTTTTTAGACTAGAACACCAAGGGAGCTTTAAGGTTGCCCAGAGATTATGTTCATGATTATACCATAAAAAAAATTATGTGGTGGTTACGGCTTTCATCCGATTATGTTCATGATCATACAAACCAAAATTTTGCTGTGGTGGCAGGGCTTTTATCCGAGCAATAAAGAAGGCATAAAAACACTTCAACTCCTTAAATGCAGCAGCAGATTTTCGTCTTTGAAGTGTTTATCTTCGAGTCCAAATTTGGCCACTTAACTGAATATAGCCATAAGAAAATCGGTTGAATTGTATTTTACTATAAAATTAAATTAAAGAAAATTACTATTCATTATAAATGCATTGAATTTTATATAGCCTAATTAATATAAGTTTCATTGATAAGTAAAAGAAAATAATGTTTAATAACTAAGTTTATATTAATTTAAATTTAAATTTAAATGAAATAAATGATGTAATGAAATATATTTAATTAAATAATATATTTAATATTTAATATTACCATTAATGGTGAAATTTTAGTTATTTTACTTTTAATTGGAATTAGATTAAAATATTATATTTTTTATTGGTTAAATCATATATTTGAATGTATAAATAGATTTAACTTTTAAAAAAAAATCTATGGAATTCAGATTGTCCACACTACACAATTCAAATATGTAAATCTCACAAATCAATATTATATATACTTATTATTAATGGAAAAATAAAAGTATGTTTAATTTTGTCAATTATTAAGAATCAATAACATAAATCTATTTATAAAGTTAGTGAGATAATATAAATGTTAACAAAAAAATCTGGGATGATATTATGTATAGAGATAGAAATATTATTGTTTCACACAGAATGGATGAGAAATAAATAGGACACATATGAATGTTACAACATATACCTCCTCTCCCACCCAAACCACTTATTCTAGGCAAATGATCTATTTCTAGCCAAATGAACAACATTTCCATATTATTCAAATTCCTTTGATTTCTCCAAAATTGTATTATCTTCCTTCATAGTAAAATTTTCACATGTTTCATGCCTTATGATACATCATGAATCTACACAAACATGGCACTTGGCATGAGATACTTGTTCTTCATGTAATTATCATTTAAGCCTAGATGTTAATATTTGCATTTTCAATTCTTGGCTCAATTAGAAACATTACCATGCATCAATATATCATTGACAAAGGTGAATCGATGTGTATGATTCCCACCATAGCATGTAAAAATATGGGCTTGCACCAACTCATGCCATTAGCCATTTCACTTAATTTCTATTATGGGTTTCCTTCCCCACTTGAAAGTATCCCTATTGAGTTGGTGGGAAAGAATGTCTTCCTTAATCAAAGTTGTAGATGCTCCAGTTGGCCACAACATTCTTCTTAGTTACAATTATATTTATTCCATGAAAGTAGTTGAATTATTAGTCTATTTCACTATGATTCCCCCCACAATGGGAGTGTTATCATTGTTGACCAACAAACACATTGCAATCCTCAACCATCTTCCAATATAGACAACATCTTACCTCTCAGAGTGGATATATTGGATACCCCATAAAATCCTATCTTACAAAGAGATTGGTCTAGGAAGTTTTATATATTCTACTTGGTGCATACTATGATACACCACTGAAACTCGCCCCAAGAAATCCACCCATTTGTCTACAATCATATAAATTAAAAAGGTATTAAATATTTCTTCCTCCATATAATGTGCATTATCCCCATTGGAGACCCAACCTCCTTTAGTCGAGGTTCCTATGAAACCTACAAACACATCATCCATAATTTCTTCTTCTTTCAACCTTTGGGAGTTATGGACATAAAATGTTGGAAATAATTAACCTCGTGTGAATAAAATTAAAAAAACCATCATGGTATTTCTCACTATCATCACTTACCCCTTCATATGAATCATCTCCACATTTATTTTAACTTAGTAGTACCTTCTTACACCTATGCACATGTACCTCGAAAACCAACCTTTCCTACGATTATCCCAACAACATTAATAACCAACAAGATACTTGGGGGAAAAACAAGAAATAAAGGGGCACTATTCCAAGTATAGGCAACGTTACCCAAGCAAACATTTGTCCCTATGTCTCACCTTCATGTTCCCTATGAAATTCCATTTGCCATGCAATGACCTCTACTCATTGCTTCCAAAATTAAGGAACATCATTCATCCACTAGTAACAATAGCATCATATCCAAACCTAATAGGTCAGAGCACCCACTCTAGCTCTTTCGAAGGAACCTATCAAAGCGTGTAATATATTATATGTCTAACTACACTTTTCATGTTTTTAATCTCTCATAGTTTTTTAGATTCCTACCCTAACTAAATCGATGATGTAACCTTAGTAGTACGTTTTCACCACACCAGTCATGGTTAACAATGATCTCAACTCCATTCATTATGTTTCCATGTTCATACGAGGTGCTTACACAAAGTTGATGTCTCAAAAGTGGAAATGGGCCATCATGAACATGTTTGCATTCACAAAAATTCACATGTGTTTGTAAGTTGCTATCTCCAATATCATTCATTAATAAATCACCAAGGATGCAAAGTAGGTGTTATCACGCATAAAATTTCAAACTTTTGATTGATAGGGTCATTAGCATAGGTGTCATTTGTCTCATAAAATTGGTTCATGAAATTGATGAAAACTCATGAATTGATCACTATCCTAAGTTTACAAATTCTATTTATCATGCCCATTACAGTCAAATTTATAAAATCCACCTTAGGTTCACATGCATTGGTTTAAAATTTGGTTTTAGCCACATGTCTAATTTTTCGTGATTCTACAGCAAACAAAACTGCAAACAGGTAGAATTCGCTAGGGAATCACCTGACCATTTCATATGGAATCTTCTAGGTTTATAATTGAATACACTACAAAATCATGTTTTTCTGCACCAAAACAGAGGATGATGAGCTGTCAATTTCCTAATGGTTTAGGATAAAGGTGAGATCATATAATTGGTTATCATAGTCATCCAAGAATGTAAAAATGTAAATACCACCCATCATTACCTTTCACTCTCTCATTTTTCATCATTCTCTCCACATTCAAATTTCATTTTTAAGACTAATATCCAAGGCTCCTCTGTGTCATCTTCCTTTCGATATTTTCATGCAGCAGTTGATTAACATCCTTGAAGAGTCCAACTCCACCACAAGCTGCTTGCTGTGCAATTTTTTTCTTTACAGGTGTCATAGTATCAAGAAGGCCAACACAGTGTTAAAAGAGATAGCCATGTAGAAGAAGACTATAAAGGGAGGTTCAGTGATCCAATATGAACCTATTGACTTAAATTTAGTCATGGAAGACCCTAGTGTTGCAGAGGACTTCATTAAAGTTGGTTACATGCATTTCTACAAGAAGAAACAAAGGAATTTTCGTGTTTTTTGACTGTTCGAGCAGTAAAATTCAAGAGAATTTTCTGGGCAAACAGAGAGGAATTCTGAAAATATAAGAGAGGTTATTGTCAAGAACATATCAAGGAACATTAACCTCCTTCACTTTTCTCATAGGTGCTACAAATTGGGATATTTAAAGATGTCTTTAGGCTCTATTTTTAGAATGCGTTTTTTTCTTGTTTTAGACATGTTTTGCAAATGCAGATTCCAGATAGCTAGAACTGGTGTTCAAGAAAAAAGAGAAGTTTTGCTTTAGTATGAACTTATTTACAAAAACATCCTCCCGTTTTGCAACAAATATCAAGGATCCAAAGATAATAACTCATTTCTAAGCCCTAGTTTTCAGAAAAAACAGCTACATTTTTATTGGTAGATGAACTTACTGAAGGGGAAAATGCCATTTCTTGAAGAGGGTAAGAGGTATTTTGAACCAAGTTTTCCTTATCATGCTTCATCATATCATCTTCCAGACCCACAGGAAAATTTTTGAAGAAAAAAGGATGATTTTTGGGTTTTCTTCCAATTAGGCAATTTCATAGTGAACCCCAAGCTTGAAGGCCATATTTCGCTACGAAATCCTTGAAGGTGATTTTTTGTCAAAAATCACAGTTTTGGGCGAAATAAAATATGGAGGAATTATGTGTCTAGCTCATTTTGTATAACCAACACATCCAAATCAGAGAAGAAGGCTAAAAATTGGTGTGGATAGGTGAAGTGGAGTTGCTACAAAATCACGCTATGAAACTGCCTGTTTTACTCTGTTTTTTGTAGCGAGCAACATCTGGTAGAATTTTGGTATGTTGAAGGCATATTGAAGGTCAACTAGCCACGTGGAAGGTTAAAGAGTATCATTGGAACACTCCAGCAGAAATTTTCTACGCAACAAAGTTGTCTTTTTCTCCAGCTTAGCATAAAGATAGTGATTAAATATCATGGTAACCCTTTCCTTAAAAGTAGGGTGATTGGTTTATGAATCTAGTGGGGGTATTTATATTTTAATTTGGTTAGTTCCACTCAAGCACTTGATTATTATTGATGTAATTATCTAGTTCTACAGTTAGTGAAAGTAATAAGTAGGAGGTAGAGTCCAAATAGGCTTCTAAGTCTAAAGTAATTACGTGTATGTTTTATTTCCAGGTATCTAGTTTATTGTTAAGTGAGGTTTCAAAAAAAATGGTTTGATGATCTAAGCCATGTGGGCAGATCTTATGTAAGTGATTAAAACCTATTAATAAGCAGTAGCTCGATGAATACAGGGTTGGAGAATGTTACTCTACACCACCACTTTGTAAAGTTTTTGATGATTAGTAATATACAGTGACTGTGTTTTTCTTCTTCACCTGAGATTCTTTTGGTGTTTCAATGAGAATTTATCCTATATATCTTAATATTTTTCTTTCAATATCTTGATGTTTCAATTACTCAGAATTCATGTTCTTCATGCTCTGGCTTCCTTTAAACATTAAGCTATTGTATATTTATGTGTGTGAGTTTTCCTATCATTGAATCACCTACATGGCCTCAGCTTCCACAAGGAGAGCCATTGTCATTAAATTTTCTAACAATGACTCCATAAGCCCAATGGTAGTAAGCCCTTTAAATTTTTCACCTACAAACAAACACATTCAAGACAATATCACAGATTTAGCCATCTGAGTGAATCATAATTGAACAAATCATAGTTACTTTGAGAGGGCCCTCTCAGGCTGATGAGGCTAATTTTTAGTCAAAAGTTTGTTTGAAAGAGTTACCCTAGGTTGTCTAGTAGAGAAACCCATATGTAACAACTTAAAGATAACAGTAGGAATTTCATGTTTTCTATTGAGATTCAACAAGATGATGAGCTTAGTGAAAAGAGTCGCCTTCACTAAGTGGGCCCGCAGGCTATTTTTGGCGCAAGTCTATTTTTAAACTATGTCTATTTTTAGACATGGTGATCATATTTCAGAAGTTGCAGGATGCTATTTGTGGATGGTTGGTCAAGTTGGAAAAATAGATGAAATTCCATTTTTATAATATTGGGCAAAGTCTATTTATAGATCATCATGTAGAATTTGTTGAATAATGATATTTATCCACCGAGATTATCCTGATCACATATCAATTTGAATTCATATGCAACACATAATCTCTTCCACTCAGATCATCACACATGCGGAAATAAAACAAGTGATAGCACATCAAATCATCATACACATTAACACAGTATGTATGGGGAAAGCCTATAGTTGAAAACCCCGCAGCTATATGTGTATATTATAATGGAGAAAACATGTAACAACTCAGTACAATACTCCTCACAAGTACTCAGTACTATCTCATGAAGTTACACACAAACTAGCTTGGTTTTGAACAAGTCACGGGTTCAAAACACATCCACTAATTGCCTGCCTCTATTGCTCAATCAAGGCTGGTCTAATGAGAGATCCAAGGTTCGAATCTCCTTGGCTTGACAGTGCAATCATCATTGGCAATTGCCTCCAAGTGTGGTGCAAATCTCATGCACAACTGATGTCACAACTGATAGCTGTACTCACCCTTTCATCTACCTCTTTCACTGGTCTCCACTGAACCGTCCATGCACTGTAGTGAACTGATGTGTTCTTGAGTTGAATAATGAGTTACTAATTAATGAATTAAATAATATTTAATTCACTCCACTCATAACTAGTTGATTAGCTAGTTAAACTAATCTCAACCAGTTCAACTAAGTTAAACCGAACACAACTCCACTAGCTGTCCCATTAACTCCACCAAACTTCTGCCACTAAAGTCCTAACTAAAGTCAACCATGCATGAGCTCACCAAACCCCTAGGAATAGCGTAATTCCTCTATCAGATGCATGAGCCACTTCCAAGGCTCGAACTGAAGTGCTCCAAGAGAGTAAACTGAAGTTTAGAGTCCAAATATTATTAAGGGTAAATAATATTTGACTTCCCTATTTTTAGGAAGGCAGTCTAAAAATAGACTTCGACCTAAATGTCTAAAAATAGAGGTCCATCTATTTTTACCAACATGACCAATACTCCAAGAATAACATACTGCAACCCTTGGATCATGCTCCATATGTCTAAAAATAGACATAGTCTAAAAATAGACTTTGCGCCAAAATTTGCCTGCGGGCCCACTTAGTGAAGGCGACTTCATTTCACTAAGCTCCATCATCTTGCTGCATGCTCAACACGTCAATATAAAAATAGATGCATGTCGGATATTATTAGCCCTTAATAATTATCCGACAATAAACAACAACTTATTCTCTTGGAGCACTTAATTTCAGTGTACATATTTGTCAAATCAGTGGGCTGAAGGAATTACGCAATTCCTAAGGGAAACTGGTGGTTCATGCATGGAGGACTCAGTTAGAACTGAAGTGGCAGAGTTATGACAGAGTTGGAAGAGTAGTTCATGGAGTTGTATTCAATTTAACTCAATTAAAGCGAGTTAGACTTAGTTGAGCTAGTTGTATCTAGTCTAACTGAATTATACACTAGTGAGAGTGGAGTGAATTAATTAGTTAATTAATTCACAAATAATAAATCATTAATCAACTAAAAAAATACAACAGTTAACTACAGTGCATGTCAGTTCCAGTGGAGACCCAATGGAGAGGTAGGCGAAAGGGTGAGATGGAATATCTGTTGTGACTATAGTGATGCATTGATTGCACCACACACACATTGGAGATGCCAATGAGGATTGCGCAATCAAGACAAGGGTAATTCGAATTCATTCAGAGCTATTCTTCAGCAGGGATTGCGCAGTGGAGGCAGGCTATCAGGAGGGCAAAAATCAGTGCATGGATTTGCAGATTTCATCTTGTTAGCGTGTGACGATTGATTGTACTGAGAGCTTGATGAACTAAGCTTTGTATGAGATTGTTACATGATCTCCATGATACATAATATATGATAGTTGGGGTTTTTAGCTTCAGGCTTTCCTGTTAAACAATTGTGTTATGTGCGATTGTTTTTATTTATGCTTCACATGTGTTTGCAATTAATTTTCTGCAAATTATTAACAGTGGAATGATTCTGTATTTTGCAAGAAGTTAAATATTGTGAGATTAGGGGAATATAGGACATATGCATGCTTAATGTATATGATTTATACATGGTATCGGAGTAGTGTTAATTCTTGAAGATTGAAATTGTGAAGAATTGTTGAGTTTGTGCTGGTGGACAATTCGAATTTGCTGCAGAAAATTCTTGGTGTAGAAGTTGAGTATACATTGAAATGTCATTCAATGGGTTGCGATTAGAGTATGCCCTTGATGGCAGCTCAAATTACATAGCTTGGAAGGACATGATGGAAGCAGTGCTAGAGGATAATGGACTGAAGGAGTTCATCAATAATGATGTTCCTAAGCCGGATGCTAGTGATGCTGCAGGACTCAACGCATGGAAAAAGAAGGTAGCAAAGACACGAATAATTCTGTTGGAAGGTGTGAAGGACCATATTGTGTCCAACCTTCGTGGTAAATTCACTCCATTTGCAATGTGGAAGGCTTTGACAGAATTATTCGAAAGCAAAAGAAACCAGAGGAAGTTGGCGCTTAAAGACAAGCTCAGAAAAATAAAAATGGAGAAGGGCAACAGTATTCCAAAATATCTCACGAAGTTTGTCCACTGTAAGGATGAACTGGGAAGTGTCTGGGTTACTGTTGATGATGAAGACTTGGTGAGCTTGGCTCTCCTTAGGCTTCCGAAGAGTTGGCATAGCTATGAAGAGTCTGTCAATGGACGGGAGAAACTGTCGGGATGGGAGCAACTTTGGTCAGATCTTGTGCAGGAGGAGATAAGGCAGAGTACTAGGGATGGTTCTTCATCGAAGAATGAAGATGAAGAAAATTTCGCTTTGGCTGCCAAAGCAAGAAAAGGTAAGGGGAAGAAATTTCCTTCAAAATCCAAAGCTAAAGGCAAGAAGCAGGGTTTGTCCAAAGTGAAGTGTTTTCACTATCACAAACATGGGCATTTTGCCACTAATTGCCCACAGAAGAAGAAGAAAAAGAAGGTTGCTGGAGCTGTAGTTGGAGAGGCCTTAGCCTTGCAATTTGAACTTGATTTATCTTTGATCGCATGCTTGGTTTCAAGTGCAATGGGATCGGTGTGGTATCTTGATAGTGGTGCGTATTTCCATATGACGGGAGACAAGGAGTTGTTTAGTGAGTTGGAGGAGAAGGACCTCCAGATGCATATAGAGATGGGCGACAATGGCTAGTACAGTGCAACAGGCATTGGGACCATTACCTTTGAGAGGGAGTCCAGTAATCCATTCTTGTTGAAGGATGTTATGCATGTTCCAGGTCTGAAGAAGAACTTGGTCTTGGTTGTAATGTTGGAAGACAAAGGTAATGATGTTGTTTTCATTGAAGGAAAAGCCTTCCTTTGACATAAAATAGCGGGTCAAACCAAGAAGATAGGGGTTCGAATTAAGAATCTCTATAAGCTAGAGGTAGATGGTTGTGTTACAATGATGGACAAAGCGGAAGAAGTGGTGAGCCAGGATGAGGGTGAATTATGGCACAGGAGATTGGGCCATCTTCACCATGGCACTTTGAAATTTTGCAGTAGATTTCTACTAGACTTCCGAAGGGTACTCTTGCGTAGTCAGATTAGTGCAAGGGATGTACTATGGGTAAGTTTGTGAAGACCACCTTTCATGAGAAGGAGAACCATGCTTCGGTGATCCTTGAGAGAATTCAAACATACGTGTGTGGACCTTTCTCAGTTGCTTCAATATAAAAACACAGGTATTATGCTATATTTGTTGATGACTATTCTCGTAAATGCTGGATCTTCTTCATGCATAAGAAAAGCGAAACATTCTCAAAGTTCTGTGAGTTTAAAGCATTGGTGGAGAAGGAGTTGGGGAAGCAAGTGAAAGCTCTATGGAGCGATAATGGTGGTGAATATATCTCGGGCGAATTCAAAGAATTTTGTAGAAAAGAAGGAATTCGAAGATAACTCATAGCACCTCATAACCCACAACAGAATGGGGTTGTGGAGAGGAAGAATAGAATGATCGTGGGTGCTGCACGAGCGATGTTGCATGACCAGGGCCTACCGATGCACTTGTGGGCGGAAGCATGCAACACTATGGTTTATGTGAAAAACTGTTGTCCTCGTAAAGTACTTCACATGAGTACACCTGAAGAAGATTTTATTATTAAGAAGCCTGATATTTCTCATTCGAAGATTTTTGGCTCATCTATTTACATTCATGTGATAAAGGACGCCAGGAAGAAGCTGGAGCCGACTGCAGAAGTTGGGCTATTTTTGGAGTACACAAAAACACCCCATAATTGTCGTGTGTATTTTCCAGAAAGTCAGATGACTGTGGTGCAATGGGATATAAAATTCAATGAGGTGAAAGCCATGAATTTTTCGCTTGAGAGGGAGCTACACTTGCATGTAGAGGAGGAACTTCTTGTTCCCAAAAATGAGCCTCTAGATGTGGATCAGCCACAGGAGGAGATTCATGGAGTGGAGGAGTCCACTCATGCAGAACCAAACATTAGACAAGGTAGAAAGTGTACAACAGAAGCTGAGAGACTGAAGGTTGATGTGGCACAGAATGTAGGAATTCCTACATCATAGCGCAGATAGAGACAATCACCCGACTGTTATACTGGATACATGGCTCTTATGAGCAAGTGTATCATGATAGAGCCATCTTCTTTTGAAGAAGTAGTGCAGGAGTGCACATGGTAGATGTCGTGGTGGAGGAGTATGACTCCATTGTCAGAAACAGTGCTTGGGATATTGTTCCAAGGTCGGTGGGTAAATAAGTTGTAGGATCAAGATGGATCTACAAGGTAAAGCAAGCTACTGATGGGAGTGTCGAGAAGTATAAGGCAAGATTTGTTGCTTAGGGCTTCTCAAAGATCGAGGGGATTGACTATGAATAAACCTTTTCACCTATCGTACGGTATCCTTTCATATAGACCATCCTTTCTCTCTCAGTGCAAATGGGTTGGCACATTCATTAGATGGATGTGAAGACTGTGTTCCTTAATGGCATCATTGAGGAAGAGGTGTACATTGAGCAACCAGGAGGATTTGAGATCTTCAGCAATGAGTCACATGTGTGTAGGCTCAAAAGAGTGATGTATGGGCTGAAGCAAGCACCATGTGCTTGGTACACACGGATCGACAACTATTTCACTAGACTTGGCTTCACCAAGAGTGAGGCGGATGCCAACCTATACCAAATTGTGGTGGAGGGTAAGCTTTTAATCATTGTTCTTTATGTTGATGATTTAATACTAATGGGTGATGAGAAGTTGATACACTCATGAAAGGCAGATCTTGCAAAGGAGTTTGAGATGAAGGATTTGGGCCTCCTTCATTATTTCCTTGGATTGGAAATATGGCAGCGGGAAGGTGAATTGTTTGTGTCTCAAGGCAAGTATGCCCGGGAGATACTGGAGAAGTTTCACATGCAAGGCTGCAAGCCTGTCGACACTCCTCTTCCAGGAAATTGGAGGAAAGAGGATGCTACATCGGCAGAGGTAGTGGATGCCATTGTTTATCGACAGTTGGTGGGTTCGCTCATGTATTTAGTTCATACAAGACCGGAAATATTCTATGTGGTGAACCAGATTTCACAAGCGATGGTTAAGCCTACCAAGGTCTTTTGGAAGTGACGCAAGCATGTCCTGAGATATCTCAGGGGCACATCTGAGTATGGATTATGGTATAGATAGACGGATGAGGTGAAGTTGCATGGCTTCACTGATGAAGATTGGGCAAGCAACCCAAAGGATAGAAAGAGCACATCAGGAGGGATTTTTAGTATTGGATCTACAACAGTTTCTTGGTACAGCAGGAAACAAAGATCCGTGGCACTCAGTTCAGTGGAAGCAGAATACATGGCAGCAATTCAAGCTACATGTGAGGCTATATGGATGAGGAAGATCCTGGTCGGTTTGTTCGGTTTTCATTTAGATCCTACGGTGATACATTGTGATAATCAGAGTTGCATTAAACTCTCGATTAATCTTGTGTTTCATGATAGATCTAAACATATTGATATCTGGTATCATCATATCAGAGACTGTGTGCAGCGGAAGATCATGTTACTTCATTACATTACTATGGAAGATCAGGATGCAGATATTCTGGCGAAGGCGCTAACCAGGAGAAAATTAGAATACCACAGAGACAGGATCGGGGTGAAGGATAATCCCTATCTTGTTGAGAGGGATTTTTGAGATTCAACAAGATGATGAGCTTAGTGAAAATAGTCACCTTCACTAAGTGGGACCGCAGGCTATTTTTGGCGCAAGTCTATTTTTAGACTATGTCTATTTTTAGACATGGTGATCATATTTTAGAAGTTGCAGTATGCTATTTGTGGATGGTTGGTCAGGTTGGAAAAATAGATGAAATTCTATTTTTAGAATATTGGGCGAAGTTTATTTATAGATCGTCAATCTAAAAATAGATGCATGTCGGATATTTTTAGCCCTTAATAATTATCCGATAATGAACAACAACTTATTCTCTTGGTGATCTGAAAATGGAAGGTACTTGAAAAGGGTGCAAGGTATCCATTTTCAATTATGTAAATGAGTGCAAAAATACTTAAGTTTAAATCTGAAAATGTGGGAACTTCATATTTCTAATACAGAGATTGACTGTAGGGGCATTTACCGGATATTTCACCTTTCAAATAAAGGATGAATCCAGAGGCTACCTGACCCTCTTACAGACTCTGCCTAAAGAAATATAGAAGTAATCACTCAGATTCAATTAAAATGATCTTGCCTTAAACTTGATGTTATGCGGAAATTTAGCTTGCAAATGGTGTATGTATTTTCACTGTTTATGTATCTTAAATGTAATTGTTTTTGCTGAAAATTAATATGGGTATTAGAAAAAATATTCATCAATATAATATCAAAACATAACAGCAAGATGATATAGGATTTCACCCCAACTCTTGGGCTACATCTCCTGGATCAAGCCTCCCAAAATGGGCTTGATCCAGGAGATGTAGCCTCTCAAATGCAATACAATATTATAAGTGTCTAAATAGAAAAATATGAATATATAAACTGATTCAAAAGGCAGGAAAAATCTAAGAATGCCTTTTCAAATTCACTAAATAGTGAAAGATTACCATAAACAGTGATCTCTTCATCAATGTCCTACTGGTGCTTTGAACTTCTCTGCAACTTTTCAGACTGTAGAAGTCCTCAAATTCCCATGAAACCCCTTCCAATGGCTTCATAAGGTCTAAATTATCTGAAATAGAGCTTTGGTTCACCTCAAACTGATAACCACAACTCAAAATAGCTCCAAACCCAAAATGGCCCTAGTGGCTCAAAAAATTCTCCGAAGTTAAATAGGCTGAAAATTAGCTCCAATGGCTCTAAAACCTGTGCCATTGAGTCCAAAAGGTCGAAGAGACCCAAAATAAATATTCGTCCCAAATGGACTTCCCTAGCCAAAGTTATGGCTAACTGAAGTTTTCCCAGTGTCTCCTAGAAAAACTCCACTAAATGTGGAGAACTAGACTTAACTCCAGTTAAAAATGGCAACAACTCCAGAATTGGCGGCGCGCTCCAATTTAAACGGGCGGTTAACTTAGACATTAAATGTGTTTTATAATCCGATCACATGCGCGTGGTTTCCGTTGGAACCAACCGTTGCATTTAATTGTATTTGTAACGGTCCCGCATAATGTGAACGGTCACATTTTAAATGGTGGAATTTAATATAAACATAACCATTTGGAGTTCGTTGCGCGCCATTTAAATTTTGCTGTGGTTCCGAGCTCCAGGATCCATGAGGAGGGGGCTGGCCCCCTTTCGGGCCCCGCCCAAACAAAAGCAAACTTTAAATATAATTTTGAACGATTGATTTTCAAGAACCACAGCGGTGGCCCATTGGTCGGTCCGTTGCATTGTTATTCGCCCGGCCCGCGTTCAAATCCTGCCGCGTGCACAAAATAATTTTGAACAACATTTCCATTCCACCTTGGGGCCACGTGGCGGCCTCCGGGCTGGCCACGTGGCACCTTTTCATTGGTTGTGTTGTAGACAATTTTGTCACCCCTAGAGACAGCCTAGAGTTGCCATAGACCAGTGCCTAGGACATCTTATCATAGCAAGAAGGCATATAATAAATCTGGAGTGTCAGCCCAAATGCTCTCCTGCTATCTCTTGTAAAAACAAGGAAATTAATTTGAATGGGACCAGAATTCACAAAAACTGTCACAAAGAAAGGGATATTGCAAGCACAAGATGCAAAACTCCAATATTAAAGCATCAGACAGTTAAGAGACAATTTACTACAAAGAGGGCTGATTCAAATAATATACCACAGAAATCAGATATCAGGAAATGTATGAAGTGAAAGAAATATTCAGAAGATATCAGTTGGCCTTCAGCTGATACCCAGATACACAACAGAACCATGGATGGGCTTGCCAATCCAAGAATCCATACACAACACTGGCGTTTTAAAAGTACCCTCCCAAAATAACTGATATAGTAGAAAATTATGGATGAAATGGACATGGAACAGTATATCATGCCTGGGCTTCTTTAAAGCGCTTGACTAATCCCAACCTAGGCATCAACTAGGATGAATCCATGTTGCAAATTAGTAAGCCACTCACATTCCAATAGCATAATATAGGAAGAAGATAAATGAAATGAAATGAGATTTTATATTAACACATAAGAGAAAATTACATACTGTGGGATACCAAAGACCAGAATCCTCATTACAGATATAACTCCTCCTCACTGAAACCCTACGGGCTCTGAGCTTTCATACAAAAGTCTTACAAGATGAATTGCAATACTTCTCTCACTGCACAAGTTCTCTGATAAAAGACTGGAACCCTTACAATATCTTTCATTTGGAGTTTTATAGAAGAAGGAGAAAACTCTAGAGAATGAGGTAGGTGATACATTTAATGATCTGATTTGAAACAAGTTTGAGGGAGAAAAACCTTCCTATGCTGTTTGGCGGTGCTGAACTGGTGCAAGTACCCTGCTACTGTTTTACGAAATAAATGCTGAGGATGAAAATCTCCTCATAAACGAGACATGAAGAATAAAATATACAAATGTTCTGTACTTGGACGAAAGAGAAAATCTGCTGCAATAAAACCTTGGGGTTGCTTGTGTTTGTGCATGGTACTCTCGACCCTCTACCTTTGAATTAAAATCCCATATCTTTAATGCAGGGCATTGTATTTCTCGATCTTTCACTGATATTTCATGCGGCCCCATTAATGTTTTCGCCTACCCAAATCTGCCTTTTTGATTTTCTCTGGAGGGTTCTACAATTGCAAATCCTTGCTTTCTTTAATGGTGGTCACATCATAGAAGCTCCTAGGTCTTTTCCCACAAATTTTACTTCTGAAACATGATCCTGCCGTGCGTTCTTGGCCTCTGTAATGGGAGTGACGAATCATGATAATTCCTAGCCATGGTAAACCTGCAAAAACAAAAACTCGTTAAGTAAAACCAATCACAAGGATGGTGGACATGGTGGGGTTAATGGAGATGGTGGTATAGGTCTGAGAGGATGATGAAATGATGCAGGGTGGCTAAAAACACAGGGGGACGATGAAGGAGGTGGACGGGTTGACCAGGGAAAGACAATGGAATGTATATATGAATGAAACATATATATGCATGACGGAGGATGAAACGGTGAACACGTGCAACGCTGTCGTAGTGGGAGGCTCGGTCAACAGGTGGTCAAGCGGGTGATATGGGCCACATGATCATTGGATGAGATCGACGGTTTTAACGCATCGGAGGACAATGAAATGGTGGGCCAGGGACACAATAGATGTGGGTTAAAACATGTGCAGCTCCGGAGGATAACCACCATTGAATGGAGGACTTGAGATCTGATGGCTGACGATGATTCCACTGCCCGACCTTTGGTTGAACATTAACGTGCAAAATGGGAGCGGTTTCGAGCCCGTACAAAAGACACGCGGCGCACATTCAATGGAATCACTGGCCCCGCGGAGAATACCGGCCTCTCGGCAATGGTAGTGCGGAATGAAACCGCCGGTTTTTTGCAATGCGCGCGGGCACGGGGGACCACCATGGAAAACAACTCCACTCCATCGATTATTTTTTATCGGATGGTCCTAGATGCGCTCGAAAACATGAGCGTTTAGCTATTTCCCGCCCGGCGTTTGGTCTAGCGCCCGAGTCACATAGGGAATCAAGACAAAGGGGCTAAGGCTGCCGGGGCTAGGCCCGATATGTTTTTTAAATGTGGGTCTTAACCTTTGTAGAGTGTATTTTTCGGGCAGAAAAGGGTAGCGATGGGCAGAAAATGGGGTTTTATGGCCACGACGGGGGATTTAAACATATTTAAACAGATCTGCAAGTTAAAAATTTGAATGGAGGAGCTAATGACCACAAAATAAATGTAGGAGTTGATATGTACAACATCGGCTCCATCTGGGGATGACATGTTCATTCCTGGATATGTCAAGAACCTGCAGACCATCTGATCATTTCTGCGCGTACCTTGCTCTTTTAGCATTTTTCTTCAAAATTTGTCAGCGCATTGCTCAAAGAAAAACTGAAGTGAAACATATATACAATATATTACAATCAGGCTTGCTCTGCCTGAATCAAAATTGAAAATATGGCTTGAGGAATTGACCATTCACAGGGGAGTCGAGCAAATCACCCTGTAGGTTTTCTAAGATAAACATGTTATTACCTTTTTGTTCCAAAATTTTAAATGGGCCGAACCAGAGTGGATCAAATTTAGGATGTTTACCCTTTTCGGCTCTTCGTACATCCCATCTGAGAACCAGGTCACCATTTTGCAACTTTCGGTCCTTTGCATGCCGATCGAAGATGTTTTTCATTTTTTCCTGATACTCCGCTAATCTCTGATTCACTTGGCTCTGTGTTTCCTCCAATTCTACCAGTTGGTTAATTATTCTGACCATGTCATCTGGTTCTTCCTGACTTTCCTGCATGAAATGTGCCACTGGCAAAGCCAATTGCACAGGAAACACAGCTGCTCGTCCATATACCAATTCATAAGGAGATTTTCCAGTTGCCCACAGAGCAAATTTCAATTGGGAATCCCAATTCTTTTGATTCTCATTAATTGTCTTCTTCAAGGCCCTCACCAGAGTTTTGTTGGAAGATTCTGCCAAGCCATTCCCCTGTGGATAGTAAGCTGTGGAGTGATTTAATGCAATATTATACTGCTGGCAGAAATTTACAAATTTATTGGACTTGAAGGCCTGTGCATTATCAGTTACAATTCTAGCTAGACAGCCAAACCTGGATATGATGTTCTCTTCCATGAACTTGATGATTACAGCATCTGTAGCATTTCTCGCAGGTATGGCTTCCACCCATTTTGTAAAGTAATCTGTTGCAGTCAATATGCATTTATGTTGGCCACTTGAAGGGGGATGTATTTCTCCAATAAAATCTAATCCCCATTGTTGAAATGGTTCATTTACATGGACTGGGATTAGGGGTAAAGCTGCTAATTTTTTCCTTTCAGCAAATCTCTGGCACTTATCACATGCTCTAACCCAATTAAAAACATCTCCAAATAATTTTGGCCAATAAAAACCAGCTCTTAAAATTTTATGATCTGTAGCCCTCCAGCTGTAATGTCCTCCATAGATTCCCTCATGGAATTCTATCATTATTATTTCCACTTTATTTTCTGTGAGGCATAGTAACAGTATGCCTGAAGGATCTCTCCAATATAGCTGCCCATTAGCAACTATGTATTTCTGTGATTTCATTCTTATAGCTCTGTATTTTACCTTGTCACAACTTGGAGGACAGCTGAGAGTCAAAAGGTATTCAACTAGTTCCTTATCCCAAGGGCTGGTAAGATACTTCATATGTATTTTCTGAATGGCCATCTCAAGCCCTTGCTGTTCTTTTTCTTTCTCAGACTCTTCATTTGCTATCATAGACAAATTTATACCCAGAGCCGGATGATTTGATTCAGATAACATTTTAGCAAGTCCCTGTCCTTTAACCAGCTTTGTAGGTCTGATATCCAAATCATATTCTTGTATCTTTGCAATCCATCTTCCTCTTTTTCCTTCACTATCTCCCTGAATAAGAATGTCTTTTACAGCGGCTGTAGGGACATATGCAGTAATATGAGACTGCAAAGCATATATTCTAAAGGCTTTGAGGGACTTCACCAGGGCATATGCCTGCTTCTCCAATATATTGTATTTCAATTCAGCATCATGAAGCACCTGACTATAAAAGGCAATAGGCTGTTCATACCCATCTTCGTTTTTCTGCAACAATACTTCAGCTATTGTATGGGGTGAAGCGAATGAAAAAATTATAAATGGCTTTGCATAATCTGGTCTAGCCAATACAGGAGCTTCAAAAAATGTCTGTTTTATCCTTGTGAATGCATCTCTAGATTCTTGGGACCATTTGATTTCATTATTCTTTTTCAGCATATCAGTTATGTGCCTAACTATCTCAGCATAGTTAGGAATAAACCTTCTCAGAAAATTGATTCGGTCGAGGAACACCTGCACTTCTTTTTTATTCCTGGGTTAGAGGAATACCATTTATAACTTCAACTCTTTTAGGGTCTATTTTCACACCATCTTTAGTTACAATATTCCCTAAAAGCTTGCCTTCCTCTAATGCAAATAAAGACTTTTGAGGATTGAGGGAGAGACCATACCTTCTGCATTTTTCAAAGGTTCTCCGCAAATGCTCAATGTGCTCATCATCATTCTTGGAAAATACTGTAATGTCATCAAGATATACAACCAAAAATTTATCCTGTTCACCAACAAAATCAATATCCATAGCCCTCTGAAAGGTGGCTCCTGCATTAATTAACCCAAAAGGCATTCTGGCATACATGAATGTTCTCCATGGTGTGGTGAATGCAGTCTTCTTCTGATCTTCTGGGAACACAGCCACCTGGTTATAACCAGAGAATCCATCCATCATTAACATTCTAGAGGCTCCGACCACTTTCTCTAGAATGTGGTCCATCTTAGGCAATGGATAATTATCTTTTAAATATGCTCTATTTAAATTTCTGAAATCCACACACAGCCTTATTTCTCCATTTTTCTTTCGAACCGGGACAAGGTTTGCTACCCATTCTGAGTACCTCAGTGGCACAATTATTTTGGCTTTCAGCAGCTTCTTGATTTCTTTTTCAATTGAAGGAAGCAACAGAGGATTTATCTGTCTGAGCTTCTGCTTATATGGCTTTGCATCTTCCCTCAAAGGAATTTTATGTTGTATTATATTAATATCAAAAGTTTTTAAGTCCTGATAGGACCATGCGAATACATCCTTATATGACTGAAATAACTTCAGATATCTTCTTCTGTATTCCTCTGAAACCTTCTTAGATAATTTTACAATTTTGGGCTCAGCTTCAGTGCCCAAATTCAAGTCTTCTACTTGATTTTCTTCTATTATTTTATTATGTTGCAATGGAACATCATTTTTATCAAATAATCTTTCTAGAGGCACTAGCCCTCTAGGTATCACGTTTCCTTTTAGCTGCAGCACTTTATTTCCTGCCACTTTTTCCTCCCATTTATTTTCTGCAACATTTTCAGTTTCCTCTTCTTCATTATCATCAATCTCCATATTTGAAAACTCACCCACTGTCTCTAGGAATCTCTTCATTTGTTCCTCATCTTCAAATACTTGCCAATGTTTAATAGTATCCGGGATTGATGGTCGATATCTTACCTCGATTTCATACCTCAAGAGTGGGTTCTGAGGAGGATGAAATGTACTAGCGGCTACAGCAAGAGAGTCCGCCATCCGATTCTGCTCTCGGGGCATGAACTGTATGTTAAAGGCTGAAAAGAAGTTCTCCACCATGTCCCAAACTTCATTTCTATATGCTCTCAGCCGAGGATGCTTGGTCTGGCATTGATTACAGACCTGTCTTACCACCAGCTCAGAGTCTCCCATGACTTTTAAACTTTGGATGCCCATGTTTCTAGCTGTCTGCAATCCCAACAAAAGTGCTTCATATTCAGCTACATTATTGGTAGCCTCATACTCCAATTTAAAAGACAGTGGGGCCCATTTTCCTGTAGGAGAAATTAATAACACGCCAGCTCCATTTCCTTCTCTCGAATTTGCCCCATCAAAATGTAAAGTCCATATTCCAGCTTCATGATTTTTTAAAGGCTGCTCATCTTTAATTTGGAAGGAGGGTTCTTGTACACAATTCTGATCTTCTTCTAGCATAAAGCATGAAAATTCTCCTCCTTTGCTATAGACTGGTGAATTTTCAGAGTTATCAGCCTTGGTAACCACCTTGACAAATTTAGTTTCTCTATATAACCTCCTTTCCTGACCACCAAAAACTAGGATGGTAGCATATGTTAAATCCATTTTGATTGACCCACCAATTTTTGTACCCCAGGACCTTGACAAAAGCATGCCAAAGCAGGCTGGGATATCAGCCACCACAATGTCCATAACTACACTTTTTGCTGGAATTTGAGCCAAATTGACCACTAAATCTTTAATCATCTCCAAGCATTTAACTCTTTTGGAATCAAATGAATACAGGTCTTTATATGGACGTGTGATTTGCAATCCTAGTTGTTCCATGACTGACAGAGGCATAAGATTATGGGAAGCCCCAGAATCTAGCATGCAGTTATGTAGCAGCAAGTCATGAATTACTAGGGAAACATAAAAAGGGGGAGTAGAAGGATCTACCTCCTCGACATGTGGACCAAAGACTACCATGGGCCTTTCTTCTTGAAGGTTTAGACTGTCTGGAATAACTGATGTTTCAGGAGGGAGCATAAAATAAGTAACTTGAGACTGATATGCAGGTTGCTTTAACAGCTCAGCCAAGGGGACTGGAATTTTAATTTTCTCAAGCTCTTTTTGTAAACTAAAAGCAGAAGAGGGCTTTTCTATCACAACCTCTTTTGACTCTTTATTTTCAGCTGAGGGTTTAACTTCTTTGGACACAGACTCAACATTAGGAGGACTGACTATACAGGAAGAAGAAGAACCCTGATTATTAGACTGCAGAGGAGTATTTTGAGGACTCTTACCTTTTCCTGCAGCTTTCTGCATTGTCATCTCTTTTTGTGCAGGTACTTCTTTCTGAGGTGGCTCTTCTTCTTGATCTTGAGTTCGGGTCCTCTTCCTTGAAGATCTGAGATCATATTTTACATTGAATTGTGCTTGCATGAAATTAGCAAATTGTTTATAATAATGATCAATTTCTGCTTCTTCTTCTTCTTGCAATGGGCATTCCATCTCATCATTGTTTGAGAAAGCAAGATTTGAATCTTCAAGTTCATAGGCAGCATCTTCAGTGGAGTCATCTACTGGGCCTTCCAGGTACAATGGATGTGGTACCTGATCTGGCTGCTCTTTTGCTTCTCTTGGCAAGATCTACAGTGGAGGTCTTCTATACTGAGGATTATATCCTCTGTTTGGAGCATTATAAAAATTCTTGGGGGCGGAGTTCTTGGTTTCCAACTCAAGCTTGACCATCTTCTTAATCATTTTTCTTATTTCATCCATCTTGTCGGAGTCTTTTTCTTGATTAGAGGTGGAAACCTCTTCTTTGCCTCTCCTTCTAGTATCCTGTTCAACTTTTCCTTTTAATTTCCAAGTGGAGGCAAAGTTTGCTTCTAATTCAAGAGCATATGACTGAGCATCATCTAGAGTGGCAGGCTTCCTTTCCCTCAGGGAGAAACCAAAATCTGAGTCAAAGGCTGCTATGAAAACAACTTTGGCAGCATTCTGATGAGGCTTCATATCAGGAGGTAGGCTCAGATATAACTTGTTAAATCTCTTAATAAACTCTGCTACCCCTTCATTATGTTTCTTCTTTAAAGTATTGAATTCAGTTAAGCACATTCCATGATCTTTCTTTTCTCCCCATTTTCTTAGAAATACTTCTTCCATTCTTTCCCGGGTATTTACAGAATGATCTGCTAATGTCTTGAACCATTTTCTTTCTTCACCGTCCAGAGATTGAACAAAAAATCTTAAGACCACGTCCAGATGTTCAACATTTAAGTTTTCTGCAAAGGCACAAAAAACTTCAAGGTGTTTCTGAGCATCAATTTCATTTTCACCATTAAATCTGGGCAAGATCTTCAAGTAATCCTGTGGCATATCATTAAGCATTTGTGGCAAGGCCAAGGGAGCATATTTGTTCAACAGGAAGGCAGGAACATTAGCCATTGGAGGAGGTGGGGGTTGTGCAACAATTTGATGTACAAATGAAGGAAGAGGAGGAGGAGGAAGTGGAGTGTGAATGACAATGGGAATGTATTGTACAGCAGGCTGAGGTGTAGATGGAAACAGTTCACGGTTAACAGCAGATACCCCAGTAACTTCTTTAACTTCTTCAGCCTCAGGGGTAGGATGAGGGTTATCTGAGTAATATTCAGGATTTTCCTCAATGAAGTCGAAATTCTCAACTAAAACTTCTTGGGAAGAGGAGGATGGGAAGTCTTCTACCGAATGCTCAGGGTTTTCAGCACGAACTGACTGTCTTTCTCTCCAACTTCTCCTATGTACAATATTTTCTGGGTCGGACACAGAAGGTGTCTTCAACTTAGCAGTATCTGACCTCAAATGTGGCTTACGAGGAGCCAAGACTTCCGATAAATTATCAAATTAATAACAGTGGAGTCGCCAAGGTGAGAGATATGCAACTCTTCAAATCTCTATGCTCACCTAATTAGAGAGTGAATATAATTTGTCGAGGCCCAGGGAAACTGATATTCTTGAATTCGTTCCCCGGCAACGGCACCAGAAAGATGTTGTAGACAATGTTCTCTCCCCTAGAGACAACCTAGAGTTGCCATATACCAGTGCCTAGGACATCTTATCATAGCAAGAAGGCATATAATAAATCTGGAGTGTCAGCCCAAATGCTCTCCTGCTATCTCTTGTAAAAACAAGGAAATTAATTTGAATGGGACCAGAATTCACAAAAACTGTCACAAAGAAAGGGATATTGCAAGCACAAGATGCAAAACTCCAATATTAAAGCATCAGACAGTTAAGAGACAATTTACTGCAAAGAGGGCCGATTCAAATAATATACCACAGAAATCAGATATTAGGAAATGTATGAAGTGAAAGAAATATTAAGAAGATATCAGTTGGCCTTCAGCTGATACCTAGATACACAACATAACCATGGATGGGCTTGCCAATCCAAGAATCCATACACAGCACTGGCGTTTTAAAAGTACCCTCCCAAAACAACTGATATATCAGAAAATTATGGATGAAATGGACATGGAACAGTATATCATGCCTGGGCTTCTTTAAAGCACTTGACTAATCCCAACCTGGGCATCAACTAGGATGAATCCATGCTGCAAATTAGTGAGCCACTCGCATTCCAATAACATAATACAGGAAGAAGATAAATGAAATGAAATGAGATTTTATATTAACACATAAGAGAAAATTACATACTGTGGGATACCAAAGACCAGAATCCTCATTACAGATATAACTCCTCCTCACTGAAACCCTACGGGCTCTGAGCTTTCATACAGAAGTCTTACAAGATGAATTGCAATACTTCTCTCACTGCACAAGTTCTCTGATAAAAGACTGGAACCCTTACAATATCTTTCATTTGGAGTTTTATAGAAGAAGGAGAAAACTCTAGAGAATGAGGTAGGTGATACATTTAATGATATGATTTGAAACAAGTTTGAGGGAGAAAAACCTGCCTATGCTGTTTGGTGGTGCTGAACTGGTGCAAGTACCCTGCTACTGTTTTATGAAATAAATGCTGAGGATGAAAATCTCCTCATAAACGAGACATGAAGAATAAAATATACAAATGTTCTGTACTTGGACGGAAGAGAAAATATGTTGCAATAAAACCTTGGGGTTGCTTGTGTTTGTGCATGGTACGCTCGACCCTCTACCTTTGAATTAAAATCTCAGATCTTTAATGCAGGGCGTTGTATTTCTCTATCTTCCACTGATATTTCATGCGGCCCCATTAATGTTTTCGCCTACCCAAATTTGCCTTTTTGATTTTCTCTGGAGGGTTCTACAATTGAAAATCCTTGCTTTCTTTAATGGTGGTCACATCATAGCAGCTCCTGGGTATTTTCCCACAAATTTTACTTCTAAAAAATGGTCCTCCCGTGCGTTCTTGGCCTTTGTAATGGGAGTGACGAATCATGATAATTCCTAGCCATGGTAAACCTGCAAAAACAAAAACTCGTTAAGTAAAACCAATCACAAGGATGGTGGACATGGTGGGGTTAATGGAGATGGTGGTATAGGTCTGAGAGGATGATGAAACGATGCAGGGTGGCTAAAAACACAGGGGGACGATGAAGGAGGTGGACGGGTTGACCAGGGAAAGACAATGGAATGTATATATGAATGAAACATATATATGCATGACAGAGGATGAAACGGTGAACACGTGCAACGCTGTCGTAGTGGGAGGCTCGGTCAATAGGTGGTCAAGCGGGTGATATGGGCCATAGGATCATTGGATGAGATCGACGGTTTTAACACATCGGAGGACAATGAAATGGTGGGCCAGGGACACAATAGACGTGGGTTAAAACATGTACAGCTCTGGAGGATAGCCACTATTGAATGGAGGACTTGAGATCCGATGGCTGACGATGATTCCACTGCCCGACCTTTGGCTGAACATTAATGTGCGAAATGGGAGCAGTTTCGGGCCCGTACAAAAGACACGTGGCGCACATTCAATGGAATCGCTGGCCCCGCGGAGAATACCGCCCTCTCGGCAATGGTAGTGCGGAATGAAACCACCTGTTTTTTGCAATGCATGCGGGCATGGGGGACCACCATGGAAAACAACTCCGCTCCGTCGATTAATTTTTATCGGACGGTCCCAGATGCGCCCGAAAACATGAGCGTTTAGCTCTTTCCCGCCTGGCGTTTGGTCTAGCGCCCGAGTCACATAGGGAATCAAGACAAAGGGGCTAAGGCTGCCGGGGCTAGGCCCGATATGTTTTTTAAATGTGGGTCTTAACCTTTGTAGAGTGTATTTTTCAGGCGGAAAAGGGTAGCGATGGGCAGAAAATGGGGTTTTATGGCCACGACGGGGGATTTAAACAGATTTAAACAGATCTGCAAGTTAAAAATTTGAATGGAGGAGCTAATGACCACAAAATAAATGTAGGAGTTGATATGTACAATAGGCTGACAGAGGAATATTCTGTAGAATATTTCATGGAATATTCTTAAAATATTCTGTGGAATATTTTTTTTTAAATAAAAACTTTTATAAAGTCAAATTGGCCATTTTTTTCACTGAAATTGAAGAACTTCAAAGTTGAATAACTTCCTCATACGGCGTCGGTTTTTAGTGCCGTTCATGGCGTTGGGATCGTATCGTTGAGGCCTATCCCTTCACTCAGGTTCTAAATCAATTTGAGCACTTTAATTTTGAGTTTTTTCCCAAGCTCATATTTGAGCTCCTGATCACTTGGAGCACTTAACTTCAGTGTACAGATTTGTCAAATCAGTGGGCTGAAGGAATTGCACAATTCTTAAGGGAAATTGGTGGTTCATGCATGGAGGACTCAGTTAAAATTGAAGTGGCAGGGTTATGATAGAGTTGGAAGAGTAGTTCATGGAGTTGTATTCAGTTTAACTCAGTTAAAGTGAGTTAGACTCAGTTGAGCTAGTTGTATCTAGTCTAACTGAATGATACACTAGTGAGAGTGGAGTGAATTAATTAGTTAATTAATTCACAAATAATAACTCATCAATCAACTGAAAAAATACAACAGTTAACTACAGTGCATGTCAGTTCCAGTGGAGACCCAATGGAGAGGTAGGTGAAAGGGTGAGATGGAATATCTGTTGTGACTATAGTGATGCATTGATTGCACTACACACACATTGGCGTTGCCAATGAGGAATGCGCAGTCAAGGAAAGAGTAATTCAAATTCATTCAGAGCTATTCTTCAGTAGGGATTGCACAATGGAGGCAGGCTATCAGGAGGGAAGAAATTAGTGAATGGATTTGCAGATTTCATATTGTTAGTGTGTGATGATTGATTGTACTGAGAGCTTGATGCACTAAGCTCTGTATGATATTGTTACATGATCTCCATGATACATAATATATGATAGTTGGGGTTTTTAGCTTCAGGATTTCCCATTAAACAACTGTGTTATGTGCGATTGTTTTTATTTATGCTTCACATGTGTTTGCAATTAATTTTCCGCAAAATATTAATAGTGGAATGATTCTGTATTTTGCAAGAAGTTAAATATTGTGAGGTTAGGGTAATCTAGGACATATTCATGCTTAATGTATATAATTTCTAAATTTTCTTAGAAACAATAATGTACAGACATTTGAGTTAGGTGAAAATACCCAACAAGAACATACATGAAATCCTACTCGGCATTTTAATAAAATACCTTGTGACTATTCTATGGAATTGGGGGCTAAGGGTTGTGCTTTGGGTAAGGGACTAAGGTTATGGGAAAAATGAATGTGGGAACTAGGATGAAGAGGGTCCAAACCCAAGGTTAAATGGTATGAAAATTCATAGGGGCGAGAATAAGGCCCTAGGGTATATGGGATAGGGAAGAAAGAGAGCCCCGGGGTACACTAGATATAGAACAAATATGGCCTTAAGGAAGAGGGCCTAGGGGATAATGTGATGAGGTCCCTATATCTCTTCCCTTATCTACTTTTATCCCTCTCTCTCCTTCTCCCTACCCTACTTCCACTCTCCCCCTACCTATCTCTCTTTGAATTTGTCCCTCTCTCTCTTTACCCTAACTCTTCCCCCCTCTGATTCCCTACCTATTTGCTCCCATATATATATTTCTCTCTGTTACATAGTAATTTGTCACCGTCCCTACCATTCCCCGTCCCGCACAATGGAGGACCCATTTTGTGACCTGTGAACATTGTCATGCCTTGAAAACATCATCAATGCATTCCTCTAAGCATGAGCTTCATTTGCCCTGAAGGCATCTCCTTGCAAAAATCATGAAAAACATCCCTTTTTGCATTGGCGCGGGCAGACAGTTCAGTACTCACGCCAATGAGGAAAATACTGCAAAGAGGTCGCGCCAACTAGCGCTTTATCATAGAGCAGTAGTCGCGCCTCCCAATTTAAGGACTATTTTTTAAATAAGGATGGCGGAAGTTGAGTTCCAACAAACTCGGAAACCATTGCCTATCTTGAGTTGGGAGGTTTGGCTACGGAAGTTCTATGGAAGGGAAGTGGTTTTGCCACCTCCCATGGAACCTTCCTTGTTGATAGGGCCAATCCCATAATAATAGGGATCCCAACTCCCTCCTTCCCCATCTATAAAAGCCTGCTCAATCCCATGGCAAGCTAGTCTTGAAGTGCCTAAGCCTTGAATCTCCATATTCCCAAGAGCCTTTGTGCTGTAAAGAATCCTCTCTTTCCCTTAAGGCCGACTCAAGTAAGGAGACCATTGTCGAGAGACTCCGGAGAGGTTTTCCCTTTCCTTGGCGAGCTTTGCGAGACGTGGACGACCGGAGACCCATCCGAAGGAGACCGCGACGTCAGAACTTGGTTGTAATCTCTCTTCGTTTATTGTTTAATAGATGATTATGATTATGGTTCCACTCTGTTTTCCATCATGTTAATATGAGTAACATCCTTTCTGACTGATGTTTAGTTACGTATGCCGGATTTTATGCTTGTATTTTTTTGCTTCTTCCATGTGCAGGTGTTCATCCTCGAAGATCGTGGAGGGATTGTGATCTGCCGAGGCTGAGGAACGGGGACGCTTCTTGTTCAGATCATAGCATTGGATTCCAGGTAGGCTTCTATCTTAGTCTTTTCATTCGTAACTAGGAATTTGCGTCGTAACATTGTTTGATTGTTGCTAGTCCCCTGCTGGGCTAGTAGGGATCACCTCTGTCTGCAGAGGGGATTTACCTCCTCAACAATTTGGCGACTCCGCTGGGGATCGTCCAGATTTCACTGTCTTGTTTGTGTTGTCTCGCTTTGATTATTTTATGTTTTTCCTTGCTTGATGAACCTTCTGGGTTGGGTTCTTTCACTGTTTTTTCTTCTTAGTTTGCTTAGTTTGCATTGATCTGCTTCTGGAGTATTTTTCTTTTTAAGTTTTGGTTGAGAAACTCGACTGGCGCGGTTTTTAACCCGACAGTCGCTCCAATTGGCGCATGTTGCTTTTTTTTAGCCCACGCCAATTGCTTTCTGGCGCCATTTTCGTCCTTACAGTCGTGCCACTCCTGTAAGGTTTTTGAGTTTCCTCATTTTTGAGCTCTCTGGGTTTGGTCAGTGTTTTTCTTCTTGATTTTCTGACTGCCTGAGTGTGTTGGAGTCCTGTTTGACTGGGAATTCACCTATGTCCTTTGGTTGTTTCCTTTTATCTATCAATTTCACGTTTTAAGGCCTAGGGCATCTAGAGGCTTAGTGTATCGAGCCCTCCTTGGGAGTTTTGGTGTTTTGATTGTCCTGTCAACTGTCTGATTGATTCTCCGCGTCCTCTAAGTAGTTGTTCATTGTTTTGTTGCGATTTTAGGGTGATTGTTCATTCCTTCATTCGAAATTCGTTTGGTCTTGCCTTGGACCTAGATCACATAATCCATTGGAAGCTTTTGAGTCTTTTCTTTGTTTTGAGAGACTTTGGTCGATTTGAGGATCTGATTGCTTGTGTTGTTGAGTGAAATTTGTTTGTTTCGCTCTCTCGAATATCGTTTCTCAAGTTGTTCCATTTGTTTTCAAGTTTGTTTAGTGCATATTAGCTATCAGACATTGAAAAAAAAAAAAAAAAATCTCTTTTGCTTTTGTTAATTAGTGCAAATTGTGATCTTTTCCATCTTGCTAGTGATTAGTGTTTTGAATGAAAAGTTTTCAATTTCATTAGTTGCATTAGAGGTCTCATTGTTTGTCTTCCGTTCATTTCGTTTGTGTAAAAACTCTCAACTCTTCTCTAACTAGTTTTCATCGAACGAAATGTTGGACTGTGGCATATAGCTTTGCATTTAGGAGTCTTTTAAGACACTACATACGATAGGGCCTGAAAATTGAAACTTAATTGAAGATCAACTGTAAAATTTATTCAATTAATCTAAGGCAGCATTGGAACTTAACGAAACATATTTAGAAGGTCTAGGCTAGAGACGTGTTCCGGCGTCGTTAAACCTAGCAGCTGTCGTTCGCCTGTTGGCTTTAGACAGCGCTAGTACGGACTTGCGCTCCCCGTACCGTCGCGTATATAAAGGGAGACCCCTCTAGGTTTTCAATCCTTTATCCACAGGAAGCCGAGTCTGCCACCCTATACCCGTGATACACCGAACACAGCATTCGGGGAGATTGCCTGCACGTACGGAAATTCCTTGGTTGATTTCTTCTTCATTATCAAAACCAAGGTGTATATTGCAGTTCACGGTTATTTGGTACACCCTTTGTGCCTAGTATTCCTGAGCAATCATTTGGTCTTTTCTGACTCCCTAAATTTGAAAAGACCGTCAAGCGCTCGTCCTTTCACGCTTGTGTCAAATCTGAAAGAGATAGAGTCATCTTTTATCGTTTCTCGACTCTTAAAACATGAAACGGTGAAGTTTCTTATTTTTCAATGTGGTAAAAATTAATCACCCACGATTACACGCCTTGTTAGACTTTGCTTGTTGACCGTTTGATCGTGTGTCTTGGCTCTTTTTCAGCCCGTGTGTGGTTTTGAGTTTTGATGGCAACTTTTTCAGAGTTTACCAACCAAGGAATCCCCTCAGAAGGGAATCCTGGTCATTTTCCTCCTTTTGGAAATGTTGGTGCTCCTTACATGGCGACGTTGTCCCTTCCCGGGTTAACTGTTGGGTTGCATGTTTGGTTGTTCTCAACCTCTGTTGTCCCGAATAACTCCGTTACTGTTCAGTCAGTTCCTCCGACGGAACCACATCATGTTGATTCTAAGGTGGACCTCTCCCCTTCTTCACCTGTTTCTGAGTCCTCCTCCTCCTCTTCGCCTGGTGAAAGTCTGGATTCAAGTAACCAGGTGGCTAAGAAGAAGAAGAAGAAGACGAAGAAGAAGAAGTCCGATAAGTGAGAGGCTAAATGTACGGCTACTGCCTCCGAGATATCTCCTCTTGATAAACCTTCCAACCCTCCTCGGAAAGTCAAGTTCCCCTGCATGTTGTGCACGGGAGACCATCTTCTTCGAGACTGCCCTGGCATTCCCAAGGTACTCGAAGTATGGTCCAATGGTCGCCCACCGTTGTCTTTGGCTTCCGGGAGTCAGGTTGGGGGCACTGGTAAGGCTCCTAAGAAGCAGGGTAAGATCACCAATCCCTGTAAGTTGTGTGAAGGGCACCATGCTATTCACCTTTGTCCTTATATGGACGAAGCCAAGCGAGTCTTGGACAACCTGACTGTTTCTACACCACGCCTCCCGGCTGGTTATAAACAGCTTTCTTTGAGTCTTCCACCGGCTGATGCCGTGATTGGTCAAGGGTCATCCTTGGTTGATCCCACTCCTCCAGAAATTCAGATTCAGGAATCCGTTCCCGACCAACCATTGGTCATGGGATCGGTTGAACTGGCCCCATCTGCGGTGCACCAGGTCTTTTCTGTTGAGAGTGGACCCCATAACCCTCATGTTCTTCTGGTTTCTTCAGATTCTTCAGACTTGGAGAGAGATTCTCCTGTCCCTGTACTTCAAGAAGCTCCTCCTCCGCCTCCCGTGATGGAGGCTACGGAGGATATTCCTCCCACCTTCGAGATGGAGGTCATGGAGGAGGCTTCTGCTTCCGTAACATCAGGGGAAGACCTTCGCATTTCGATGGTAGCCCCTCCGAGTAGTTTGGTCGCTTCCTTTGACTGGAATCGATTTGCAGGATTTCGCCTTCCGTCTTATGTGCCTTTCGAGATCACAGTACAGGCTCTTGGTCTGGTTGTACCCATCACCATTATAGACGAAGGTGCCTCTGTTAGTATTCTATCCTCGACTACCTGGCAAGCCTTCGGTTCGCCACCGCTTGCGCCTGTTATGCAGAATCTGTTGAATTTTAACAGAAGGACGAGTCAACCATTGGTTATCCTTCCAAGGTTACCGATTACTTTGGGAGGCAAAACCGTCCATATGGACGTGATGGTCGTTCCAGGCCCCTTGGATTTCAATCTGCTCTTGGGGCGCAATTACACTTATGCCATGGGAGCGCTCGTCTCCTCCCTTTTTCGTGTGGCCTGTTTTCCACATGAAGGACGGATCATGACCATTGATCAGTTGTCGTTCTTTGGTCCTAATATGGCAACTGGTCCGCCATCACCCCCTCCTGGTTTTTATCCACCTATTGTATCTGCCTCACCGCAGGTCAACTATGTGGCTACCTACCCCGTGCCTGTGCTCAGTGATGATGCCGTCGTGCATAGAGTGCTGGGGGCATTGGGTCCTGACTTCCAGGATGTTTTCCTTCCATCGGAAGTGGAACTATTGGAAGCCATGACTTCTTATTCATTATGATGCAGTCAGTCAGAGCAGAGTTCCTTGTCTTGTGTCAAGCTCCTTAAAAAATGAAACAAGGTTGTCGGAGCACAGTTCATTTTCTTGTGTCAAGCTCCTTAAAAAATGAAACAAGCCGTTCGGAGCAGAGTTCCTTGTCTTGTGTCAAGATCCTTAAAAAATGAAGCAAGCTTGTCGGAGAAGAGTTCCTTGTCTTGTGTCAAGCTCCTTAAAAAATGAAACAAGGGTATCTGAGGATAGTTCTTTTAATGTGTCAACCTCGTTAAAACAATGAAACACGTTCCTGTTCAATTCGAGTCTTTGATAAGTTCTCGTAAAATCCCAGTCGAGTCTTTCTCTTAATCTCGTAACTTGAACCTTCACTCCATCTGCCTTTCATATGGACTGAAGCTTGGGGGGCATGTACCTCGAATTGAGTCACCATGCTGGGGGCATGCTTACTTTTCAAGCATAGTTTGTTTCCGTTTCAAGCTTGTGTAAAAATGAAACTGGTTTCAAGCATAGTTTATCTTTGTTTCAAGCTTGTGTAAAAATGAAACCAACTTCAAGCACAGTTTCCTGATTTCAAGCTTGTGTAAAAATGAAACCTTTCCCATTTTACCCCTTGTGATTGTCATCTTATCAGCCTATTTTGCCAGATGAGCCTTGGTTTTCTCACTCCATTGTCACTATCTGCTTGGCCGATCATATGCCTTCACTTGGTTGTTTTACCCGTTCCTGAGGAACCGCTGCGATGAGTGGTTTTGTTAGCCAGCCTCTTGACCTTTAGTTGTTTTGAGCAGTTCCACCATTACCGGAACCAGTTGCTACCCTTTATACCACTCGTTCCTCCAGGAGGAGTCACCTTTCAGCTCTTTTCTGACTCTCTAAACATGAAAAGATTGCCGAGGCCCTTGTTGTTTCGATCTCGTTAAAATGGAAACGAATCGACATCTACCCAGTATACGTTTACCCCTTTTTCGGGCTGGGATGGATTGATTACGAAAAAGGAATACCCTAGCCTATCGCGACTAGGAGGTTTTCTCGGATATTGTTTTCTACCTTTTCGGGTCCGAGGAACTATCTACGAAAAGGGACCGCTGGAGTTTACTTTTCTGCTGTCTTTTCAAACTCTCTAAATATGAAAAGACGCCGAGTTCTTCCTTTGTCAGACTCGTTAAACCCTGATGACATCGGATTCAGTCATAATGACGCTACTCGAGTCTTTCCTTCCTAGGGCTCGTTAAATGTACTAGGATGGATTCGTCCGAAGGATGAATTTATATGACAAGCATATGGTATCCTCTTCAAGCTTGTGTAAAAATAAAGAGGTACTCACCGAAATGGTGGGGAAAAATGGAACCATCATCGTTGTCGTGTCGGCAGTATGTCGCTCTTGAACATGGCACTTGTCTGCATTCGTGTCGGGTTGGGGACATCTCATCTCGCTGCTTCACTTTGCCTCCATGGGTTTGGGTAATCTCTTTTGACCTCTCATCTGTTCACTGCCTCGTCACCATGACCTTTGATCCGTTGATGTCAAATACTGCCAAGTCCATTGTCGTGCCGTTCATGTGTTCAAGAGAAGTTGGCCTCTGCAAATATCAACCTTCCTCTGTTTCTCATATGGTCCTGATTCACAACAAAACATTATGTTCCTCTGCCTCGTGTCGATGATGTGGGAATCATTATGGCCCACCTTCGATCAAGGTCACTTCCTGTCGACTTCAACTCATTATCCAGGAAGTTGGTCTAGAGACTCCTGATGGTACCTTGGAGCCTGCATGCCTCAATGGCAGGTTCGTCGCATTCGACGTGAAGTTTACATCATTGATTTCCGATCGAATGATTCTGCGGGTGTTCGACGTCAACTTATTTATTCACACGCCGTAGATTGTACCTGTAGTACCTTGAGGACCATTGTCATTATTGGTGGTTTCTCTCGCGTCTGTTAACAGCTTTCATCATTGGCTGGTAATCAGACGATGTTCTTGCATGTTCGACTTCAGCTCACATATTCGCATGCTTGAACTTGTACTTTGTTGGGTCGAGATGGAGCGCAAGACCCTGGATTGTGTCTATTGTAATCCAGGCTGCGATTGTGGATTATTATCATTATGTACATGACTCACTAATTGGATGGCTGCGACCATACCTGAGTCTATTTGTTTGATCCTAGTTGGATGGCTGCGCCCATACCCTGGATCCGAATTATAGCATACTCTGTTTCGGATGGCTGCGTCCATACCACATATACATCATGTACCTGAGATATCAGTTGTATCTTTCTGCGTAGGTTTTCCGATGGCGGGCCTTCAGTCGAACATGTTCTCGTAAAGCATTTCACCCCTCTCTCTCTCGGGCCTCATACTTTAGGGGGCATCTGTTACACAGTAATTTGTCACCGTCCCTACCATTCCCCATCCCGCACAATGGAGGACCCATTTTGTGACCTGTGAACATTGTCATGCCTTGAAAACATCATCAATGCATTCCTCTAAGCATGAGCCTCATTTTCCCTTGAGACATCTCCTTGCAAAAGTCATGAAAAACATCCCTTTTGGCATTGGCGCGGGCAGGCAGTTCAGTACTCGCGCCAATGGGGAAAATCCTACAAAGAGGTCGCGCCAACTGGCGCTCTGTCATAGAGCAGCAGTCGCGCCACCCAATTTAAGGACTATTTTTTAAATAAGGATGGCGGAAGTTGAGTTCCAACAAACTCACAAACCATTGCCTATCTTGAGTTGGGAGGTTTGGCTGCGGGAGTTCTATGGAGGGGAAGTGGTTTTGCCACCTCCCATGGAACCTTCCTTGTTGATAGGGCCAATCCCATAATAATAGGGATCCCAACTCCCTCCTTCCCCATCTATAAAAGCTTGCTCAATCCCATGGCAAGCTAGTCTTGAAGTGCCTAAGCTTTGAATCTCCATATTCCCAAGAGCCTTTGTGCTGTAAGAGCCCTCTTTTCCCCTCAAGGCCGACTCAATTAAGGAGACTATCGTCGAGAGACTCTGGAAAGGTTTGCCCTTTCCCTGGTGAGCTTTGCGAGACGTGAACGACTGGAGACCCATCCGAAGGAGACCACGACGTCAGAACTTGGTTGTAATCTCTCTTCGTTTGTTATTTAATAGATGATTACGATTATGGTTCCACTCTGTTTTCCATTATGTTAATATGAGTAATATCCTTTCTGACTGATATTTAGTTACGTATGCCGGGTTTTATGCTTGTATCTGTTTGTTCCTTGCATGTGCAGGTGTTCATCCGCGGAGATCGTGGAGGGATTGTGATCTGTCGAGGCTGAGGAACGAGGACGCTTCTTCTTCAGATCATAGCATTGGATTCCAGGTAGGCTTCCATCTTAGTCTTTTCATTCGTAACTAGGGACTTGCATCGTAACATTGTTTGATTGTTGCTAGACCCCTGTTGGGCTAGTAGGGATCGCCTCTGTCCGCAGAGGGGATTTACCTCCTCAACACTCTCCCACTACTCTCTCTCTCTCTCTCTCACACACACACACACACAAAATACAAACACATTGAACCTCTCGCTATCCCTACTTTCTCTCCCTCCCTTCATCTTTCTTTCCCCTCCTCTCTCCATTTATCTCTCCTCCTTCCTTGTATCTTTCGCCATATCTATCCATCTATATCTAAGATTCCATCCCTCTTATTTTCTCTCTTTCTCTCTAGTACCCCTCTCTCTCCCTCCCCTCTCGCTTTATGCTCTACCCTTCTATATCCTTTTATCCCTATCTCCCTCTCTCTCCTTTTCTATCTCCTAATAACTCCCTCTCTCCCCGTCTCTCTAAACCTTCTTCTCCCTCACTTTATTTCTCTCTCCCTTCATTTGGCTCTCCTTAAGTACCACACCCTCCTCTCTCTCTCTCTCTCTCTCATGTCCCCCCTCTATCTCCCCCTCCTCTATCCCATTCTACCCCCCTATGTTTTCACCTCTATCCATTTCTCTCCTACTTTCTCACCTTCTTCCCTCTCTCTCTATATCTCTCCCTCTAAATCTCTCTTTATTCCTCCATAATTTTCTCTCCCCCCCACTCCCTTTCACCCCACCTCTCATTCCCCTCTCTCTCTTGTTTCCTCTCCCTAAACCTCCCTCCAACTCCCTCGATGTCTTCCTCTCTCTCCTTTATTCCATCACTCTCTCTCCCTTTAACAAACCATCTCTCTCCCACTCTTTCTTTGCCCTGCTCCCTCTCAATATATTTCCTTCTCCGTCTCACTCTCTCTCTCATGCCCTTCATTTATCTCCTCCCTATCATCTCTCTTACCTCTACCATTTTATCCCACTTTATCCCTCTCTCTCCTCCCCTCCATCTCTCTTGCCCCTAACCTTATATCCCCCTTAATACCTCTCTCAATTACCCCCTCCATACCCCCCTCGCATCCACCCCCTACCTCACTCCTTTTATTTCTCCATTAACTCCTTCTCATTTAGAAGGGGAGGAACTAAGAGGGAGAGAGTTTCCAAAGGGGAGAGAGAGAGAGAGAGAGAGAGAGAGAGAGGTGGAAAATATATAAAGGTAGCGAAAGAGGGATAGGAATAGGGGTAGAAGGACATATGGGGGGAGGGAAGAGAATGGGACCAAGTGGGAGAGAGAATGAGTGAGAAAATTGTATAGAGAGAGTGAGTAAGAGAGTGAGAGTGATATCATGAGAGAGAGACAGGTGGTGTGAAGAGAGAAATCGGGGGGAAGAGGGGAGAGGGAGAGAGTGGGAGAGAGAAGTGGGATGATGGGTAGAGAGAGACAAAGAGGGGTCCAAGAGATGGGTAGAGGGGTGTGATAGATAAGGGTGTGTAATAGCCCTGGGTTAAAAGTTTATGAAATAAATTTAATAAAGATAAAATAAGACCAAGGTCATGGGACATGAATTCCAAGTTGAATCTTGGAAAAAACATCCTAGTGGGTGTTCATTTCGGTTTATTATGGATAAGGAAATTGGAAAAGGCATTACCAAAGGTTTTTGAAAGGAAAAGAGACATTAATTGGCATTTTATTTAGGAAAATAAACGAAAATATGATAAAAGGGAGATGAAATCTCAGATACTTGCATGAGAGGAAAATTCAAGGAAAAATAGTGGAAATTGAAGAAAATAGAGGCATGAATGATAAAAAGGCTTATGAGGATTAATACACACATTTTGTCAGTTAAAATGTTTGTCATTTTTAGCTTGGAGCTCTCTCTCTCTCTCTCATACTCTTGCACACTTAGAGCATTCTTGGAGCACTCTAGCATTGGAGAAAAAAAAAGGACAAGCAATGAAGGTTAGATCAAGAAATTTTAACGGAAATACTTGCAGGTAACATATTTCATGTTCGATTCCTTAGATGGTTTATGAATGAATTTTACATGCATGTATGTATTTGGTTCTCTGGTTATCATTGACATCTGTTTTTATAGGTGTGACAGTGGTTTCAACCTCTCATTGTCATTTCCGGATAGCCATGGTGTGATGGGGTTCTTTATTCGGTTGAGATTTATATTTTGGAATGATTTTGGAATGAGGTTAGGTTGTCTCAGGAAAATTACCATAGGGCCTAGGAATCCCATGACCAATTTTGTGGGATTGCGGTAAATACTTGAGGGTGGTGGTGGTTGTAAGAACCGTGCTAAAAATTCCATGTAATAAAAGTTAATAAAGGTAAAATAATAACCAAGGTCATGGGATACTTATTCCAAGCTGAATGTTGGGAAACAAATTCTAGTGGGTGTTCATTTAGTTTATTATGACTAAGAGGAAATTGACAAAGGCTTGGAAAGGAAAAATGTCATTTTTGGCAATTTATTTATGAAAATGATGGAAATTAGGAGAAAAGCAAGGTGAAAGGTCACAGGTTTCATGCGAGGAGGAAAATGAAGGAAAAATAATGGAACATGAATAAATTAGAGGCCTCTTTAATAAAAATTCTTATGAGGATCAGTTCATAGACTTTTTTCTATTCAGTTTTGGAGCTCTATCTCTATTCTTTGTCTCATACTCTTGAACACTTAGAGTTTTCTTGGAGCACTTCAACATTTGATCAAGAAAGGTAAAGAAGGCAAAGAGGAAGAAAATATCAAGTAAGGAAGAGTTGGATCAAGTGCCTACAATGAGATTCTTTCCAGATATTGAGTTGCATGTATGATTTCCTTTATATTTTTGGCATGCATGGTTATGCATGTGTGTTATTTGTTCTCTTGTTGTCATTGACATGGGTTTTTCTAGGTGTGACAATGTTTTTCAGCCTTTCCTTTTCGTTTCCGAATAGCCATGGTGTGATGGGGTTCTCATTTTTTGGTTGAGTTGGATTTCCAGATGTGTTTGAAAGTGAGTGAGCTGGTCTTTGAATAAGAAAACATGGCCTAGTGATCTCTGAACTAGACTGTGAATTGCGGTAAGTCCACTGGCCTAGTAACCCATGAAATGGACTATGGGTTGTGGTAAAGCTAGATATTGAGTGCCTCGGTGAGCCTAGGGATCCTTGAACAGTGAATTTAGCGATATACAATAAATCATAGAGGTGTGTTCCTCGGTTAGGAATAGTGATTCTCTGGGGATTGTTGTAAATCCTAGAGGGTGGAGTCTTGATTGGGCCTAGGGATCCTCGACCATTATATGGCAGGATGTACGGTAAATCCTGGAGACTAGGAGACAGGAAAATTCCTTGTCTTGTAGGTGGAGAAATTCAGTGGCATGCATGCTTTTTTAAGGCCTAGTGATCCAGTGTGGATTGTGGTAAAGTTTGGTTCTATTGATGAGGGTGAGGTGGCGTAGCCTCGGGAAACCCTGGTTGATTTTTGGTTATGAGTCTCACATTCATGCTTGGCATATGGCATGGGGGTGATAGGCTGAAAAGAGGTTTGGTTAATCCAATCTATGGTCAGGTGGAACATGGAAGTCGTGACCCTAGTTTGCATATCCATTCATTAATAAGAATTTATTATCCTTGGTAATTTATGTGTAAATGTAACGGTTCATATGTGTAACTTATGGTTTTTGTATCCTTGTTATTTTTGTTATCTATATGTTGGTTATGAGTTTGTTTTATGACAGTTATGATGTATGGATCTCATCATGTTTTGATTTATAAATTAATGTAAAATGAATATATGACCTAATGGATGATAATGCAGCTAATTTGATAAGGCATCAATGCTTCCTTATGAATATCCGATAAGTATGAGACCCTTATTCTTAGATCTGTTGTTATGACCTATAGATTACATCTTTGTGACATGTTTGATGAAATTTTTGTCATGGTTAGGCTTGGTTAGTTCAAGTCCTTGATCAAATTTTGTTTTAAAGACTTTGTCTTGGTGTCATTTATTGTCTTGGAAATTATCATCAAGTTCCGAACAGTGGTATGGAGACTAGCCTTGAAAGTGGCTTAAATCTCACAGTCTCTAGCACAAAACTAGCTGAAAATGACTGCAGTCTCTCCATTGCATCCATTGTGGGAGAAATTGGAGGTTTTCAGTCACATGGAGGCCTTGTCATGGAAGTGACTGGTGGTTTAATTCATTGAAAGACTAGGTTAACTTAGGGGTTCGGAACCTGGAGTGGTGGATTAGCTCTTGGGGGTCTTGTAGCATCTCACAAAGGTCTATAAAGTATTGGTTCGTCAGTTCCACTTCCTTAAATACACCTAGGAGGCTGAATCACATCATAGTATCCTATCATCACATGTTTACCCAAATGGACCAGTTAGCTTGGGTAGATGTGGGATGATGGTGTTACAGGGTGGTATTAGAGCATGGTTCAACACTTGGACTGGATGGGGGGAATGTGGCTTTCGTCCATGCATGTAGGTTGTATATGTTCTTGGTGTGTATGCATGGTGATGGTCATTGTTGATGTTTTGTTGTCATGTAGAAGTTGGTGATGTTGTTATGGGGATGTGTTATTCATGAATGGATGTCATTTGTATATGCATTTGTTATGCATGTCGGGGTCTATATGTTTTTACACATGCAATTTCATTGTGAAGGTTGTTGTGCATGAGGTCATTCTATGTAGTTTGTGTCATCATGATGTTATTGGTTGTTATGGTGCTGATGTGTTGACTGAGATAGAGTACGAGATGCAAATCATCAAAGAGAGGTTGCAACACTATACTTCAGGGTAAGAGAATATCATAATATAGTTTTGTATGTTTTGAATGCAGGTAAATGGTTAATGGTTGTTATAAGAATTAGGGTTACTTACATGTCTTTCATTCTATTGATGTTGGGATTACATGCATGATAGTTGCTAGTTGATAATTTCACTTATATGCACATGTGTTAGAATGTCATGAATGTATCAATTTAGGTTGCTCAGACTCATTGACATGGCTAACTGGGCTCCTCCCTTTCCATTATTGTTTTTCATCTCATTATGTACACAAAATGGCATGGATACATGGAGGATCATTTTGAAATCTTAGCTAAAATCAGGGGGGGTGAATCAATTTAGTACATTCATGGACATTTAAAACTATTTTCATTCAACTCAATTACACCTTTAGTTCATAAGCATATTAATACATAATGAATCAACAAACTTAATGTGTGTAGAGCAAGTAATTAAGCATATTAAAACATCACATCAACACATAATCATCAAGCACATAAACAAAAAATATAAGTGGAAACCCATAAGGGAGAAAACGACATCTTATGATTGTTGTGATGCAAAGGCAAGCTCCAACTCCCTCTCACCACTGATTTTCTGTAGGCTCCAACCTACATGAGGCTAATATCTCAAATTCTGCAAGCTACAACTTGCAAGGAATCTCTAACTCCCATCTATTTTATGCAGGTTATAACCCACATGAGGCTCCTACCTCAACCAGCTCCAACTGGAAATCTATCAAGCTACAAATTGAAATGGAAGCACCAACTCCCATGTATTTTTCTGCAGGCTACAACCCACAGGAGGCTTCTACCTCAACCAACTCCAACTGGACATCTATCAAGCTACAAATTGAAACGGAAGCACCAACTCCCATGTATTTTTCTATAGGCTACAACCTAGAGGAGGCTCCTACCTCAACCAACTACAACTGGACATCTATCAATATATAGCTTGATATGAAAGCACCAACTCCTTCACACTACAATAAAATCATATGCTGATTTACCTGGATATTAGATATGTTTTACTCCTTCTTCACTACTGCCTTTTTAGCCTTCATATCCACTTCATATCAGCTCCTCATATGCACAATATCTCTATCAGTCCTCTCTTATTCTTTCACTCTCCAACCTTCTACAGCTTTCTTATATTCTTCTGCTCTCTTCCATTCTGCAGATTTCTAACAATCTTCAACTCTCTTTAATTCTGCTGCTCTCTCTCTCTCTCTCTCTCTCGTTGTTTTTGTAACCTTCTGCACATGGATATTACCTGTTTTATATAGACAACTTCATGACTATTTGCATTCTCTATGGGAATATGAAGTGAATAAGCATGACTCTTTGCCTTCCACCCATTTGATTCCTTACGCTTTAGTTCAAGTTATTACATTAGAAATAATCATTACAACACTCATGGAGTTTTGCTTATGCCTACGAAGACTTTCCTTTGCATCACAAATAATATAAAATAATGAATTAATTTACATTTAAAGTTACAATAATATTTCAATTTGGCCCTTTCAACTTCTTGCTTTTCTGTTCATCTTGTCTTCTCTGCCTGTTGTCCCTTTGTCTGCTCTGCCTGTTGTCCCTTTGTCTTCTCTGCCTGCTGTTATATTTCCAACTGTGTTGCAACATTACTATCTTAGCCCGAATTGACCCAGTTATTACGTTTCAAACAGTGCTACTATACCCTTATTTTTCCCGACTCTTCCTATTATATTTAACCGCAACGTTCAACATTCTTTTATGCACTGTTGGGTCTCTCTACCCAAGTCCATTCTCTTGCGTTCATCCTTTCCATTTCACTCACAGTTGCAACTGCATAACACTATTCTGCACGAGCTCCGGGTCCTTTTTCATGCATTCAGGCCTTTCCTTTGTAACCCAAGTCGACCTTTGCTTCCATGGTTTTCTTCATAAAACCAACGCAAACACATTAAAAATTGGACTTAAAATATATTAATATTCACCTCTGAGCCGCATCGCGTCCACTTCACAAATCACACTTCACACTTCGAAGTTCCATAAATTTTACGTTATAATCTCATTTTCCTCCTCCGATGCGGTTTAACACAGAAAAATGTTTACATACGGATTTCAAATCCTTTGGATTTCGCCTTTGAAACTACATCACATACGAGCCTCTCTATCGCACTTTGCAACTTTACCAATTTACAGATTTTGCAATACTTGCGATTCTGCGATTTTGCAAATCACAACGAACTCCTTATCGCACGTCGCACCTTAAAACATATAACTTGCAAAGTATTAACATATAACTGTAAGAATCACCAATTGCGATGTGCAGTATGCAAGTGGGTCCCACACTAGAGTTTAAACTCTCTAGACTTTAGCTTTGAAGCTCCATCACGTTTGCTCCTCTTTATCGCACTTTGCAAGTTTTAGCTTATAGCAATAACAAGTACCTCTTACATTTTGCGATATGTGATGTGTGGTATGTGGGCTAGATCCACGTCATCATGCCACGTCACCCTGCCATATCATCGCCACATCACCTTGCCACATCATCATAAATTACCTGTGATTTGTGGGGTCAGGGCCACGTCATCTACCACGTCACTGCCACATCATATTTTCATTGCCCGCACTTCGCATCACAACTTAAATAACTTATCATGCGAAGTCTTAGCACTAAAAACAAAAATTTTCGATGTGCAATATACCACTGGGTGCGATTTAAATTCCACCATTGATCTCGCCCAGATCTAACGATCCTCACTAATCCTTTGTTGATCTGCTTCACATCACAAATAAAATATCTTACCATGCGGTGTCTTTAAAAATAAACAATAAAATTTCCAAAGTGTGAAATACAGTTGGGTTTTCGATTTAATCTTCGTCATTGATCTATGCCCAGATCCAATGGTCGGCGTTGTATCTTTAATCTGGTTTGCCGAATTTTCTTCTTTGTTTGTGCCCATTTCTTTATTTCTTTTGTTCGTAGAACACTTGACTCATTCACGAATTTTCCCACGTTCACGACTTACACCACTTACCATTCACGAACTCTGCCCAACATGTTCACGACTCTGCCTTTGTTGTTTTGCTGCCTTTGCTCCTTTTCTGCCTTAACTTCCTTTACTGGATTTTCTTCTTTGTTTCCTTTTCCTTTTTGTTGCCTTTTCTCCTTTGTTCCTTTTCTGCCTTAACTGTCTTTTCTGCCTTTGCTCCTTTGATTCTAAAGTTTCTCCTCTCTGCTCCTTTGCCTTTGTTGATGGTCTAATTTTGATCCTTTCCTCTATGTTTCTCCTCTTCCTCTCTTTTATGCTTTCTTACTGCATTATTTCCTAATCTGCTTCTTTGCCTTATTTATGCTGCTTCTCTTCTCCTTTGCCTTAATGATAGTTCTGGTGCTGCTCCTTTGTGCTCCTTTGCCATCAATGATAGTATTTCCAACAAATCCACCATTGATGATTATCAACATAATCGTTCATGAGCATCTCACTTCTCTGGTCATATGGATGACCATCACATAGACATCATCCAACCCTGGATCATCTCTAAAGACCTAGTCCCTTTCATTTGAAATTCAAAATTCCCAACTACCACCTATTTGAAATTTTAAAGTCATTCGAAATCCCTTCCCCATGAAAAATGTATTGTGATTGTTGAATGCCAACATGGGAAAAGGAAGCGAGCTAAGGAGACAAAATAGTATCAAATCATCATTCTCCTCTGAGCTTTGCAATGACATAGATTGAAAGAAGATATTCTAGTGCACAAAGGGCAAGGAAAAAGGTTATCAAATCTCCCAACCCTGCAAAATATGTGAATATGACATATGCAAGTTGTCGAAGTTTAATGAAAGGCTTGTTAAAGATATCAATGCCTCGTGAAAATATTTTAAGGCCTATTTCTTACACAAGGTAGCAGAAATGGAATCATAGATTCATATTATTCAAGAGGCCTTAAATTTTTTTGATTCCAGGATAGATAATCATCAATTCATACAAGAAGTTAAAATTGGTGAACAAAAGAGTGACCACTTGATGGAAATTGATAAGGAATTCCAACAAAATATATCACAAAGAGAAATGAGAAATATGACAATGGGATTTCTAAAGCTAGGAAACAATTTCAGAAAGCTAAGGAGAGATTCACAAGCAAAATTTTTGAGAAAGAATAAGACTGCAGAGCAGTGTTTTTAGATAAACAAACTCTGGAAACTAGTGTTTTGTAGTTGAAAGATAAAGTTAAAGTCATGTCTAGCAAATTTGAGGGCACCCGTAAAGCTTGGGAACTGAAAAAGGATGGGATTTTATTACATATTACAACAACACAAAAGGAGACTGAGGAGATTGTTGAAAGTAAATTAATTGCAGAGAAAGCATGGATGACAGATAAAGGAGAACCTTTTGTCTTCATTAGGAAGGGCGCATGACATATAAGAAAAAAATTGAAGACATGTCTACATTGAACCAAAGGGTTTTATTTGAAAATATTGAGTTGGAATTTCAATTGAATGGATCCAAGAAAAGGTTAAGGGAATTACTTGAAAATTTTGAAGATGATAGAAATTTGTGGGATTCCAAAAATAAAAAATTACAATGAAATGTGGCAGAGCTACTAATGAAGATTAATTCTAAGGGTAGTTAAGGCGTATTTCTCTGCCAAAAAAATGCAGTGTCGAGTGCTAAAGTAGAGTCCTCGAAGACCCATTTGAATGACAATATCATGAAAATAACTCAAATTTAGGATGAAAGGGTTCAAAATGAGAGGGTTGTACAACAATATAGAGCATAAAATTTTGATTTGCAATCGAGCTTGAATGATTCCAATGGAAATACATGGGATATTCTCATAAAAATTGAAAGGGACACACAATTGCGGGTTGCTGAAAAGAATAATTTGGAAGGTACTGTTGTATAGTTGAGAGCATAACAAGAGTTTATGGCTTGTGAAATGTGATCACTGACCCAAAAAAATAGAGAGATAACCATTGTCGGGGATCTCATTAAGTTCTAGTTGAATGCATTGGAATCTGAGCTTAATGAATCCAAAAGAGTAGTATGGAATTACAGAGGAAAAATTAAGATTATTGGCATTTGTGGGATAAGAAAATGCTTAATTTATAAAGTACTCTTGTAGATAATTACAGAGGAAAAATGAAGATGACTGAAATTTCACATTTGTGGGATAAGAAAAGGCATAATTTAGAAAGTACTCCTATAGAGCTCTTAAAAATACATGAATATTTGATGCTACAATTGTCTAGAAAGAAAGAAATTGAAGAAAAAATACTCTCAATAATGTCCTCTTTGGAATAAATGAAAGCAACTATTTCAAAGGGTAAGATAGAAATAACTAATTAAAGGAGTCGAATTGATTATTAGTCATATTCAATCAACCAAATAATTTTATTTGTAAAATGTAATAATAATTGAATAACTTCTATTTTTGATGTTCATATAGCTATGAATTGTAGTATTCTAAAATTTATTCCCTAAATTAATTTGATTCGAGCAAAGGAAAATGTCAATTTTTCTACCTTAAAAAAAATAACCCATCTATGAATATGGCAGAAGTCGTTCTTCTTGTAATTTGTTTCTTCATATATCAAAATAGTCATGAAATTAATGAATGTCTTTTCTAACCATAGGGACTTGAAAAAAGACATTCACCACTCCACACTGCACATGTAAGTGAATGCAAGAATAGAAAAAGGTTTATATGATGTTTTTGTTTCGTCTAGTTATTTTTTTATGCTATTATAAATTGTTTGTTCCTAATTTTTTGGGTATTCTAAATAGAGAATAATGGAGAATAAATTTTTGAGTTATTCTAAATAGAGAATAAATCAACCCATAGTTGTCCACCGGCCTTCCAAAACATTTTTCCAACCAAGTATTCCAAGAACCACTAACTCAACCCACAGCTAAAGGAACATGAGAACCAACCAAAAAAATAAACAATGAAACTGAACCCAGAACACCATGGATATCCAGGAAATGAAAAGTCTAGGGAATTCCACTACCAATCTGGGAAATCCTCCATGTTGATGATAGATCATAACCAAGAAACCAAATGCATACACCATGCATGCCAAAACTATTGAGGAAAACATACATTCAACTTGGTACTTTCAATCAAACCCCATTGTAGTTGTTGATCCTGATTTCCTCTTGCACTTTCATGCTCTTTATTTTACTTCTTCCTAGAAATCACCAAGTATACCATACCCTCAAAGAGTGCTCCAAAACTATAAGTATCCAACAGTATGAGAGAGAGAGAGAGAGAATAAAGAGAGAGCTACAAAACCGAACTGACAAAAAGGTACTGACTAATCCTTAGAAGCATTCTTATTGATGAGGCCTTTATTTTCTTCATTTTGCATTATTTTCCTTCATTTTTCTCCTCACATGCAACCTGTGACCTTTAACCTCCCCTTTTCTCCTAATTTCCATTATTTTCATAAATAAATGTGCCAAAAATAAGATTTTCCTCTTTAATGCCTCAACCATTTCCTTTTCCAATTTCCATAGCCATAATAAACCATGTGAACACCCACACTAGGATGCTTTTTTCCCAACATTCAGATTGGAATACGTGTCCCGTGACATTTTTTATTATTTTTCCTTTATTAACTTTTATTACATTGAATTTTCACTAGGGTTGTTACACGAGGATATTATTAGAGAGCTTTTGGATGATATAGAAAAGGAAACTTTAAGATATTTGTGAAACTATTTTGATAGAACCATGGTTATTTATAGATTCAAAAGGGTCAAATAAAGATATGCAAATCTTGGCATTTGTATCCACCCCTATGAGATGGAGTCCTCCTCCTTCAATTTTCCTAAAGATACGAATTTTTGGAGATTCAAAAAGAAACCCGAGTCAAATTGGATTTAGAGGAATATTTAGAGATGATAGTGGTAGAATCCTTAAGGTATATGCTAGAATATTAGGCATTAACACTAACAACATGGAAAATTTAATGCAATGGAACAAAGGAATTCAATCACCCAAAGATAACACTATTCAAAACTCACACTAGACGATGATCCACAAATAATAAATACTGGCATCAAAATAATTCAACAAGGTTTTATAGTTAACACAGTTTCCAAATGTGGTTATTGGATCATGTATCCAAAGGATATCCTCTATCATCCCTCATATATCTTCTCTCATACCCTTTCATTTCAAATACTTTTCTAAAATGTTTTTAAACCACTTAACTAATGAAGGGATTGATACCTACAACTACCTTCTTGAAATTTCCAGATATTCTTAACTATGTTTCTCTCACTGAAAGATGATAATGGACTAAGTAATTATGTTCCCAATGTGTGGTAGCCATCACAGATATGGTAACCCTGGTGAGCTGAATATTGTCTCCAACTTCAGTAAGCCCACCCACCTTTTGCATGATTCAGATAAGAGATATGCTAATGTTACTCCACAAGGTATGGATTATTGGTGAAGGGTGGTAGTAGTTATTTGTAGTGTGCCCTAATGAATAAATATGGGAAATTTTTTAGCCCTTCAGGAGTGGTACCACCTTAAAGTTTATAGATGACAATTTACTCCATCTTAGTATTATACCATTAGCGATGACACTACAAATTCAAGTCATTATGGTTCTCAATATTGAGTTACAACGAGATGGATGAAGGTTTGAGGAGATTAGCATATGGTTAGATAGCTTAAGGATACTCATGGATTAGTATGTTAATATTCATGGGTGTTATTTGCAGAAATCGGATTATCCACAGTATCATAAAACAATTGTCGACGTTTCAAATCCCAACGGGGATCCATCTTCAGGACGAGAAATGAATTAAGGATGAAAGAAGGTCGCAAGAGGTCAAGGTATAAATAGTGAAGGCTAATGATGATGATAAGAGGAGCCAACAATAAGTCATGCTAATTAATTTAAAAAAAAAATTTAATTTTTTTTAAAATTTAATTAAAAATTTTACTCAAATTAATTTCTATTTCTCTTAAGATTATTATGATATATATTTAAAAAGTTTTAATAAATAATTAAATTTTTTTAATAATTAAATATTAATTTAATCATTTATATTATTAATTGAATTAATTCTAATTCTAAAATAAAACCCTAAAATAAATTCAATTTTATTGTAAATTTAATTTTTGTCTAAGTTTTATTAATGTGAGGAAATTTTTTGAAACAAATATGACATGATTTTTAATATTAAGAATATTCCTAACTATATGTTACTAAATGAATTTTAATCAATTCTCATTAATTAACCCTAATAAATTTCCAACTATTAAATTTTAAATTTTATTTTAATTAATTCCTAATGAATTTTAAATTCTAAAACCTTATTAAATTTATGATATCCCTAAAATAATAATTAATGTCTCAAAATGAAATCAAAGTCTAAATTTAACTTCTAGAGCCAAATTAGCTAAATTCTAACCTAAGCAAGTGAAAGTATATGTAAGAGAAAATATTAATTAACACTAATATGATGGTATTTAAATAATATACCTAAATATAAGTTAGTAAATGAATTTAATCAATTCTCATTAATCAAACCATACTAAGTGTTAATTATAATATTAATTAATTAATTAGTTATTTATTTTTCTTTCATATTAATTAATTCCTAATAAATTTTAACTCTAAAACTTTATTATGAGTTACATTTAAATTTTAATTTTTAATAAGCTATCAATTACTCATAATAAATAATAATTGATTAATTTTTATTAATAGAATAAAAATTAATTAATGAAAATAATTATTATGAGTAAGTGGCATAATTAGAGTTTCTGAGCTGACACAACACTAAACTAGAACACTAAAAAGGTGGGAGAAGTATACCTGCAACATTATACCTTGGATGAGGATGAATCTAGGGAGCAAATATGTCTAATAAGAGGTCGCCAACTATCACTAATCTCGTATCCTCCGTCCCTGTTGATGTTATGTGGGTGTTTTATAATCTCCAGCACTTCTCTAATCTTACGTCTCTGATAGTGTTCCTCCCTAGAAATAATTCTAGCATCCTCAAGGCGTAAGTGATGTTTTGTTTTTGAGGAGTGATCAGCAAGAGTCAAGGTTCATGATCGCTCATGTTTAATATCGGCACCATGCTCTTTCAGACGCTTATGAAGAGAGCGCTCAGTTTCGCCAATATATCACTTCCCACAAGAACAGTCAATCTTGTAAACACCTTTGAGCTGACCCTCATTAATGCTATCATAACTGAGCACATCTTTTGTCTAATGGTACCTGCTACTGAGAATTGTGCAAAAATGTTACTCTTCCCCAAAACCCTTGAAATCTTATTTTTCACACCCTTAATATATGGCAAAAAAACCCTTCCACCCCTCTCTTGAGGATCCTGGTGTTTCTTGGACACGACAGTGCTTTTCGCTCTATTTATGGCTTTCCTGATTTCTCTTTCCTTATAATATAAACCCAAGAAAACATGTGTTAGGTGAGATATTTCTTCCTCTAGGTGCTCCTCATCTGATATTCTCAAGGCTCTTACAATAAGAGTGTTGAGGACACCAAATTTTTTAGCAGGGTGATGGTAAGATTTAGCGTGAAGGTAGCTTTCAATATGGGTTTTCTTCCTAAAAAATTGATGCCCTAATGTTCCATCCTCTTTCCTGATAACCAGTACATCCAAGAAAGGAATGCTCCTGTTTTCTTCCATCTCCTTAGTAAACTTAATTTCTGAGGAAATTGAGTTGAGGTGGTCAAAGAATTTCTCGAGGTTCTTCCTACCATTCGACCACTTTATGTTAGTGTCGTCTACAAATCACTTCCACCAAGCTGGACTTAAGGGAAAGGATGCAAGGGATTTCTTCTCGAAGTTTTCCATGAATAAGTTGGCCACAATAGGCGAGAGTGGTGATCCCATTGCGACACCAGATACCTTCTCATAGAATTCTCCTTGGAAGCTGAAGAAGGTGGATCATAAACAAATCTCAGCAAGTTTGGCTGTTTCAGGATCTGTGACCTCATTAATGACTTACACTGCTTCATCTAAAGGGATTTTGGTAAACAATGAAACCACATCAAAGCTTACCAGGATGTCGTTCTCCTCCACCTTCTCTTTTTCAATAAGCTTGACAAAGTCACTTGAGTCCTTGATAAAGGAATCGGTGTTCCCAACAAGAGGTTTGAGAATTTTCGCGACATATTTCGCCAGTTCATAGGTGGGGGATCCAATGGTATTGACAATTGGTCTAAGAGGAACCCCATATTTATGAATCTTCGGAAGCCCATAAATTCTCGGAGTGACCTCACCGGAGGGTGTCAATTTCTTCTTTAACTTATCATCGAGATGGGAGTTCGAGATTGCCTTCTTAACCTCTCTTAAGAATTTTGGCAGGGGGTTCGACTTCAACTTCTTATAGCTGTCACAATCAAGATGCTCTTTCATTTTTCTAATATAATCCTCCTTATCTAAAATGATAGTAGCCCCTCCCTTTTCTACCTTAAGGACTACAATCTCATCATTAATGCGAAGGTCTCTAAGAGAGCCTATCTCCTCCTTGCTAAGGTTGCTTTTAGGGGGTTTAGCTTTTCTTAGAATCAAGGAGCATTCCTGTCTAAGAGCTTCTTTTTCATCCAAAGGTAAACTTTGATTGCCCTCCTCAATGCTACACAAAATGCTTTCATTGGGAATACCTTTAGGAGCAACAGCAAATCCCAAACATTTGCTGAGAATCCTACAGGTATCATTACTTAATTCAACCGAAGAGAGGTTACTTAATTCATGGGTGTGTTCATATATACTACTTCACTCCCTTTCATTTTTATGTTTTCCACAACCATTTTATAGTTTGAAGGAGACCTCTACCTAATTTCACTCCCCTCTACTACTGATGCTTTCCCTCTCACCTCCATTTTTTTTCTTTGTGTGTATTACCTCCATATCATCTATCGTTCATGCTTCCTTGATTTTGCGTGACACATTTTTCCTTGGATTCTCCCTTGTCCTATGAAGGATATGATGATTTATTACTCCCCCCACCCTTTCCTGATATCATCTTAAATTGGATATTTTTTATACCTAGTTCCATGTCTTCCCCATCCCTCTTTTTTTTCTCTCTTCGCATGATATCCTTGCAATGGTGTATGTTCTCTTTTCCTAGTCCAGTATTGGATATGTACTCTTCCAAATCTGATTTAGCGGTGTACCCTTCCATTATGGTTATAGGTAGTTGGGGGAAAATAAGAGTGGTGAAAGCGACCCCTATGGATCCAAAGTGCACGAACCTTCCCAATGTGTAATAAAAAAAAAATAGGAACAAACCCTTCCTCATATAAAGGAGAAAATTTCTATTGCAAAGGGAGAAATAAATATTGATTGTAATGCTACGCATGAACGGGACATTGTGAGTGAAATAGTTAACTAGGTTTTAGATGTTGGAAATTCTTGAGCTAGAGACACAAAATACTAGAAACTATTGAATTGTATTGACATGTTAAAACTCTACTTGGAAAAATATCTAGGATATGGATGAAGCTTGTGAGGAAGTCCTCCTTTAGTTTGACAAAGGTGCTACTAATTTGAAGGATATTTGAAACGAACTTTTTTCTTTGACATCACAAGATCCAGGTACCTCAATTTTCACTAGTGAACATGCTCAGAAAACTCATGCTGTAAATATTCATGTTTTAAATTAACCTTTTATGTTTAGTTATGTAGTTTTCGAGGTAGTTATAGTCGATGCTATCAAGTACCATAGGTATAAGCAACATAGGGATAATCCATTTTTTTATATTATACCTATTTTTATGGTTACCAAAAATATGGAACAAACCATATGGATTGAAATTCTAATTTTCTATCGTTGGTCTGTTATCTCAATTGATTGGCCAACTAAATATGTACTTTGATTTTGTGTTGATATAGTAGAAAATTGTACTTAACCATAGATTTCAAAATGAAGACACCAATAAAATGTGTTAAGGATTAGAAATTTTTTACTTTTAATTATTATATCTATTAATTTATAAATTTGATATTGAAATATTTTACTTAATTTGAACATTTAATTTGAAATTTGATATTAAGTAACACATTTTCCTCTCTTAGTAAAGGCATTTACGAGTTCGTGTATTGTGTTGATATTAAAATATTTTAATTAACTTTCATTTTGAAATGTTTTATTTATGATTTACATTGAAATAATATTTTTAATAATATTTTTTCAAAGAACAATAGCTTAAGTGGTAGGTATGAGGTATAATTTCCCTTTCATGTTGGTTCTATTCCCCACATACATGTTATCACATGTCACTAAAATTTTAACATGTTGAATATTTTGATGACTCTAGAACAACCTTATCAAACATTGCCTATATTGGGATCCTCATCATCGATATCACCCTTTAAGCATTAAAATAACATAGAAAAAACTTAACATGCCAAATTGAGATTTTGTTTTAGTAATGGGAACATTTTTATAAAAGTTCAATAATCAATGCCACAAATATCGAGGTACATAGAGGGCTTGGTCCTCTTAATTAAATGCTAGTTCCATACCCTATACATGACAAACTCCAAATGACATGTTGCAACCCCTCGTTCCTAAAATCCTAAAAATTGTTAAGTCTCCTACATTTTGAGTGAGATCTAGAATTCTACTTTCTCCATATGAAATCCAATTAGGTCAGAACGACTCTAAAAAATCCCGAATCAATTAATGATAATACTAAAATATGTAAAAGTATCACTTTTACTTTAATAATTTAACATTACCATTAGTTTCTTAGCATTAGTAAAACTTGGACAAATCCACTTAAAATCTCTTCCATCATTACTTAAACTCCCTTAGTTGCACTCCAAAAACATTGATAGCTCCAAAATGGTGACTGAATTGAACGAGCATGATAATAAATCCATTTTAAAACGGTTTTTTCACTAGACACGTGTTTATATTTCGGGACACTATTAAGGCCCATTCGTAGCACCACTCAAACTAGTGTCCTACAAATAAGATAGGAGTCAAACTTGTGTTAGAAACTTGTCACTCACATATCATGTTCAACATGTGAAATATATGACACAAGGAAAGAAAAAATGTTATGTTATTTAGGGTTTAAATATTTTTTATTAATATAAAATTATTTTATTTAAAATAGATATCAATATATTTTATTTATCATTAACATTAAAATATTTTTATTTAAATATTATTTATCAATTTCATATTAAATATAAAAAAATTATATATCTTTCTCACATCCATATAATTACACATATTAACAATAGAGTACATGAATGAAAACAATTACTTGACCATATATGTGATTAAATATATTAACAATGGCGTATAAGAATGAAAGAAACTATTCCACCATATATAAATTTGTTTATATTAATAAAAATCTATTAATTTTCTCTCATGCCCAAAAGAACAAACACGCATTATTCTATGTAACCGGATCATGCGATGAATTAGCCTCAACTTATGTCTGAATATGACCGATTCGAAATGACAAATTGTACATATTGTTCGGTTGTAAAACAGCTAACAGATTCTCACACCTGAATAGCGAGAAAATTTTCCTTCGGTTTTTTCCTTTTTTAAATGTTACATCAATGAATTAGCTTGCTAATGATTATTGTTTGATTATTTGATTATTGTTTTATTATTGGTTTGAATATTGAATTATAGTTTTTTTCATTTTGTTATATATACAAAATTAAATATTTTTTTATTAAAAATATATATACATATATATATATATTTATTAATATATATTATTCTTGTTCACATGGGTATGGTCTAGTGGCCAGTGGACGCATTGTTAAGGCATTCACACTCTTAAGCAGGTCACGAGTTTGAGCCTCGTCTTAACCGAGTACCATCCTTGCAAGTTGGGCAGAGCCGAGGATTTGACCCCACGCCTCGCATGTGGAAGCTGTCTGTTGTTGCCAATTCCTCCAACTTACCAAAAAAAAAAAATACATATTATCCAATAATACATATTATCATTAAGAATTATGCTAAAATGACAGCCTTAAAAATAATGTAATTTCCCAATAATAGTGGTAGCCAAGGGTTTGTAATGTAATTTCCCAATAATAGTGGTAGCTGAGAGTTTGACCCATTCCTTGCCTGTGAAAGCTGTTGATGTTGCCGATTCTTCCACCTTACCAAAAAATAGATATCAACATATTTTATTTATCATTAACATTAAAATATTTTTATTTAAATATTATTTATCAATTTCATATTAAATATAAAAAAATTATACATCTTTCTCACATCCATATAATTACACATATTAACAATAAAATACATGAATGAAAACAATTACTTGACCATATATATGTGATTAAATATCTTAACAATAGCGTATAAGAATGAAGAAAACTATTCGACCATCTATAAATTTGTTTATGTTAATAAAAATCTATTAATTTTCTCTCATGCCCAAAAAAACAAACACACATTATTTTATGTAACCTGATCATGCGATGAATTAGCCTCAACTTATGTCTGAATATGACCGATTCGAAATGACAAATTGTACATATTGTTCGGTTGTAAAACAGCTAACAGATTCTCACACCTGAATACTGAGAAAATTTTCCTTCGGTTTTTTTTTTTTTAAATGTTTCATCAATGAATTAGCTTGCCAATGATTATTGTTTGATTATTGGATTATTGTTTTATTATTAGTTTGGCTACTGAATTATAGTTTTTTCACATTATTATATATAAAAAATTAAGTATTCATCTATTAAAAATATATATAGTTTTATTAATATATATTATTTTTGTTTGCGTGGGCATGGTCTAGTGGTCGGTGGACGCACTGTTAAGGCGTTCGTGCTGTTAAGCAGGTCATGAGTTTGAACCTCGTCTTAAGCGGGTACCGTCCTTGCAGGTTGGGTGGTCCCTGAGAGGTTATAGTGGTAGGCAGGTGTTTGACCCCGCACCTCGGGTGTGGACGCTGTCTGATGTTGCCGATTCCTCAGGCTTACAAAAGAAAAAAAAAATACATATTATCCAATAATACATATTATCATTAAGGATTATGCTAAAATGACACCCTTAAAAATAATGTAATTTCCCAATAATAATGGTAGCCGAAGGTTTGACCCCATTCCTGACCCCATTCCTGGTGTGTGAAAGCTGTTGATGTTGTCGATTCTTCCAACTAAAAAAATAAATAAAAATACATATTATCCAATACTACATATTATCATTAAAAATTATGCTAAAATGATACCCTTAAAAATAAAATAATGTAATTTCCCACCAATAACTTCCATCCTCTTAGATTTAAGATCCAATAAAAACTAAACTTCATTCAAATCGACTAACCTAGACGTCTAACCTACAAATAAATCAAAATTTTGCTATACATTAAATTTACGCATCAAATAAATCAGAGTTATTGTTTTTAATTTTTATTATTCAAAACTTATAAGGGGTGTTTAAGAGTATCTTGTCTTAGAATTTTGATGCTGATGTTTCATCACAAACCACGTGGTTGGGAGAAAAGCAGCAGAGAGGGGAATATAAAAAGCATGACATCTACCAAAGAATATTATTTATATATTTAATGCGCTTATAATGCAAGCGACTCGTTAGAAGAAATTGATTCATCCCGATAATTCTAGCCGCGTCCACGTCCACCAGAAATTGCAATATATAGCCCTACAAGCCCAAACAAGATTTGCAGCGAGGAACCGACAAATAGATACATTTGAAGCAAACTTTATATTTCTGTGGCAGTTATGGCAACGAGACCCAGGGTTCGAGTCTCCGAGACTCATGAGGAACATACTAATCTACAGAAGCAACTTCAGAAACAACAACAGCAGGGCTCGTGCTCTGATGCTTGTTCATGGCTGTTCGGTGGATGGAAATCTAAAGAGAGTCGTGAGAAAAATAACAATGATTTGTCTCAGGGCCATACCAGCGCGCGACACTCAGCTAAAGTTGGAGAACATCATGCAGCAGATTCAGCTAAAGTTAGTGAAGGGGCCAAGGTCAGTCATGATGATAAACTGCGCGCGGCTGAGGAAATTGGTGCTGAAAGTGTGGACAAAAAGGCAGAGGACTTTTTCGAGAAAGAGAGGAAAAGGTTGGAGACGGAGAGGTTGGAATCCATGAAAAGGGTGGAGAGCATACTTAACAGGAGCCTCTATGGACAATCCCAGAATTAAATGGTATAGTATTTTGAAGCCCATTATCATTATTTTAAAGTACTCTGTAGAGGCCACTTAAGCTCCTGCTGTCCTACCATATTTCATAATAGTGTATACGTTAATGAATGTTGTCACGTTTGGAGAAACCATGAGAATATGTGATATATCATCATATTTTCTGCAAATATTTTTATACCACTGTGTTTCAATGGCGGTTATGTATTCTGCAAATATTCTCCTACCATTGTGTTTCAATGGTTTGTTAAGCATGCACATATATTAATGAATAAAACTTAGGAATTTTATCTTGTAACAGTTTGTACAAAGAATTTTTAATAGTTATGCCTGAAAGTCGTGATTTCTGAATCTATAGAAAAAGTATATACACACCACAAAAGCTGATAAACACAATCGATACCAAGCTCTAAATATTTTGCACAAACATTCACTATTTATTCATCACAAAATATGTGAATTGGGAGATGTATATACCCACCACAATACTTATAACAATGACATGTACTCACCTAATTGGGAGATGTATATACCCACCACAGTAATTATAACAATGACATGTACTCACCTAAAGAGCTATGGGCAAAGAGACATACACTTTAAAAGATCGATAACCATCACATATATTCAACACAAAAGAAACCGTGTGAACAAAAAGACATTTGCACACCACATAAGCTAACCATGATGAATATCAACATAATGTCTAATAATTAATTATGATTAAGATAAATTTTCAATAATTTTTTTCATAGATTCTTATTTGGGGAAAAAAGGATAAAGTTGAATGGTATATTTTGGAATTAAATTATTTTTATTTAACCATGAAATTAAATTCTTTTTATTTAACCATGACTTGACATGAGATACTCCCATCAAGCTTGTAAACATACATTTATTTTTATAATTATTTATATTTTTCCTAATTCTAGTTAAAGTTGTTTTTCTTAACATGATTTATGAAAATATAAAACTATAGAAGGTGTATAAAATACTTTGTAAAAAACATTTTGTGTATATATTTAAGATATATATTTTATATGTTATTATGTTAGAAGGATTCTTTTTTAATCACATAATAGGATTCTTTTTCTTACCCTTTTTATAAAATTCACTATGAATTGTAATTCATGTAAATATAATGATTGGCTAGATAGGAGTCTACAGAGACTTAGAGGTCTAAGGAGGAGTTGCTTGCGAAGCGATCAAACTCTTGGTGCTTCATTTAATATATTATTATTTCTTTTCTTGTGAAGTGATCAAACTCACGGTGCTTCATTTAATATATTATTAGTTCTTTGATTGGGTTTAATGGTCTACACAATAGGATAGGAGGTTGAGTATAGTCTTTATGAGTGAAGAACAAGCCCATACCACCTCTCCCTGTGAGGGGTGTGTTGGTGTGGTCAACACGCAAGAGGGAGAAGCATAGTCAGTAGCAAAAAGACATCCACAGGAAGGAAGTGAGAGCAGTTGAATAGGCGGTAGTAGACGGAAAGAGGAGACTATGGGATAAGTAGAGAGTAAAATAAACATTGCATAAAGACATGATTTGTAGATTGAGTATGTTGAGTATGACGGGAGAGGTGTATGGTAATTGTGAGAGAGTTTCCAAAATTAGAACACAAGGGACTTGCATTGGCCCAAAAGCATGAGCACATAGAGGAGCATGGGGTGAAGAGAAGACCAACAGGTGGAGTCATGTCATAGTCTAGATATCCACAAGGTTTAGTGGGTGGTGTTGTATCTTAAGAGACAATCCCTTGGTTGTGAAAGGAATCAGTGCTTAAGAAAATTTTAAAAGTGTGTCACAGGAATGATTTTATCATGAGGTCTTCGTTCTATCCCTCTAGGAACTAGTTTTCTAAAACCCTTAATGATCTAGAATAATAAAAGATTTCACAATGCCATTCACTGTTGATATCTAAATGGAAAGAAGAAATGCATGGGAAACTCAAAATGATATGCTGAGGAGCAGAATATACCGCTTTAAAGTTTCAGAGGAAATTCATGGAGAGAGAGGAAACTTTGAAATAATATGCTGTAAACATAGAATCTATTACTTTAAAGTTTCATCAAGAGTTTGTGAAGAGAGGGGAAACTCAAAATGATATGCTGAGCAGAAGAATCTACCACTTTTAAGTTTCAGAGAGAATTGGTGAAGAGAGAAAATTTGGAGTGAAGGAGTGCAAATTAAGGCTATTTAACTCTTACACATAGATGTAATTAAGAGACCGGTTGCTACATTACTTCACTTCATTCAAAGAAGAATGGACACAAAATGGCACAAGAAATACGAATCACCATCAACAGGTGCAAGAAACTTGCTACTACTTTCATTTACCAATCAGAAAAAGAAGTACAAAATGTAATCCCTAAGAGGTCCAGAACCCGGAACCTTCTTTATGTCTTTCTCTCTTGCTTAAATACAAAAAAAAGCAGTTTGTAACTGCTTGAGCTTCTTGGAAATCCTAAACTACCTAAATTATTAAACTAATTATTACATTGCAATCGACGACACCATTGTAGCTTCAATCTTAAAAAGGAAAACATAATACACTTGGAATAATCCTTTTGCTGAGTCTGATTTGTTGTTGATGTGTCCCTTCGAAGTTTCGAGGTGTCCTTTTTCATTATGATGCGATAGCTGCACAGTTCTGCAACAACGCCCCTGTGCCCGACTTGCCCCAGCTATCGTACTTCCAACAGTGCCACTATGTTATCTTCTTCCTGACTCTGTCTATGCCTCTGTGCGTTTCGGTTGTGATGTCCCAATAGTCTGTATAAACACATATCCACCTGACTCTGCCCAAGCTTTTTCGTTTTGAATGCTATCATCATGTCACCTGCTACCCGACTCTACCTCTTTTGCTCATGCCTGCTGCATTATGTCTTTTCTTCTCCTCTGCCCTACGTCGAGCCACATACCCAAGTCTCTCTACCCGTGTTCAAAATTTCTTCCATTACCAAGGCATTTCACTGGCTTTACGTTATAATCCTCTTTTTTCCCTCTGATGCGATTTAACACAAAAATTGCCTTACCTCCGGATTTGAAAACCTTTGGCGTTCACATTTGAAACGACATTGCATCCGAATATTGGATTTTGATTAAACATACATACAGAAGCAATTAAAAGTGATTGCTTTAAAACAGACGCACTCAAACCACTTACATACACGTGGCACTGTAGTTATGGGGTCCCACAACATGGTGGCCAATCGGAAGCAATCACACTTTGCAATTCATTTAATATCAAATGTCGGAAATTATAATAAAATATCTTAAATGGTAAACAATGAAATTGCCGATACGAAGTTGAAATGGTGATTTCGCATCACAACATCGCAACTTTTACAACTTATCGCAAATCGTCGCCCACAAATTTAAGGCTATACCGATAAGAGTTAAACCATAATTTATGCGATGTACGATATGCATTGGTGTGATATGCCGAGACGTGGCCCTTCTCCTCACCGCATTGTAATCAAAATAATATACTACACGATTCCTTAGCGTTAAACACTAAAATCTATGATTTGCGAAATTGCTCTAATTGTGATTTAATCACCGCCAATGATCTATGCCCAGATCCAACGGTCTTCGTTGTATTTTTACCCCTGTTTTTCGACTTTGCTTCTTTGGTTGTGCTCGTTCGTTTCTTCCTTGTTGTTCATAGAACACTTGACTCATTCACGACTTTGCCCACATTCACGACTTGACCCGCTTATAGTTCACGACTATGTCTAGCATGTTCACGACTCTTCCTTTGCTCATTTTCTGCCTTAACTTCCTTTGCTGCCTTTGTTTCTTTTCTGCCTTTGTTGCCTTTTCCTTTTCTTCTAAAATTGCTCGTTTGTGCTCCTTTGCCTTTGTTGATGGTCTAATGATGTTATTACTTCTCTGACTTTGGTTCCAGTGCTCATGTTATAATGAATCCTCGTTGCGCTTGTGGTTATCCTTTTGAGCATATTGTAGGTCTTCTTGACATTCTAAAAATTGTTCCTCAACAACCTTGAATTGCTCAGAACCTCTCTTGATATTTAGCTGAGTCAAATTAGGCTACAACATCTGGCTCCAATTGGGGACAACACTTTGGTAACAAAGTGCTGAGAACTTGTAGATCAGTAGCCTTTATTAGGCATGGAGTCAAAGATCATTTGTAGATCAGTAGCCTTTATTGGGCATGGAGTCAAAGAACACTTGTAGATCAGTAGCCTTTATTGGGCATGGAGTCAAGGAACATTTGTAGATCAGTAGCCTTTACCAGGCATGGAGTCAATCCCGAATGGGATTTGATCCAGTATGAAATCCCCTTAAGAACTACTACACTTTGGATTCATTCCTTTATTCTGAAGCTAAAAATACCAAAATGAAAATACTACAACTAAAAATTCTCAACTTCTGAGCTTATTTATGTGCTACTCCTATCTATATACATGGATGAACTTAATTAGGTGAATTTAGCCTTCAAATCGCACCAACCTAACATCTGTGTGTTAGAATTAATGCCCCCATACTGTGGAGATTTGAAAATCAAAACAGGGATGTAAAATGAAAATTTTCCAAATACAAAGCTTTGCACATACCCTTGCATAAATGCTTGTTGCTAACAAAAAAATTTGTCATATTGTCAACCACTGGATCATAGAACTGAGGAGACAAATCTTCAGCTGCTTCCTTTTCTTGAACATCTTGCTGATGTAGACTTCTTTGAACAGGGTAGCTTCCTTCACTATTTGACTCAATTTGAGGTTGTATGTGAGAAGATTGTTTGTTTTTTTCTGTTGATAACCATTTAGGCCGGAAATATAAATCTAAGATTTGTTCCTCATAATGCTGGTGTTCTTCATATAATGCCAATTCTTGAAAAAAATATTCTCCCTCCTGCAAACACACCTGAGAAGCTCCGCTAGTTTCTCCTCTATTCACAAAATCATTAAAATTATGAAAATTGTAATGATCTTCCAGGCTTTCAGCGTGTAGTTCAGTTGTTGCAATGAATTTCTGACTAGAATCCTCATAATTCTTGAATTCTTGTGTTTCAGCAATACAAGAATCCCCTGACCCCTTTTGAAAATCCTTGTTCATCTCTGAATTTTCATTCTCTTGTAAAGCAATTCTAATGTTTTCTTGACAGGCCCTCTTGTCTTCAACAAAACTTGTTCTTTCAACATGACAGGAGAAATTTCTACAAGCCCGCGCATTATCTTCGGTTTCCTGTGCATAAAGAAACATCAACTCTAGAGTGCAAGGGTTTCTCTCCTTGAGATAAAAAGCCAATACAATAGAAAGAGCCCTCAAATAGTAAACCATAGCTGCAGCTTCATGAGGCCGAATATCTTTTGGCATGCTGAAACAAATTTTTGAAACCTCCTATTAAACTCAGTGATTGATTCATTGCTCTGCCTCTGAGTAGAATATAATTCCAAAAGGTGTTTTTCATATGACTTACGCTCGCCCCAATATCTAAGAAATATATCTTGAAAACCTTGCGAGGAACTAATTGAACTTACTTCCAAACACTGGAAACATTACTGAGCACCCTGCTTTAATGAATGAAAAAACATCCTTAAAGCCATGTCTTCATAAATAATTTGAAACTTGTCTAGAAAGTACTCAAATTCCAAGATATGTTGTTCAGCTGAAATATCTTCCTCCTCTACAGAAAAACTTGGCAACAACTTTAATCCTTTTGAAGGATATTGAAGGAGGATTGTGGGTAGCACCAAGGGTTTGAAAATCACCTTGGTTCCAAGATGAAAAAAAGTTGATTGCTTATGAGGTAGATTTATATCATCCAAAGATGATAAATCCTCACATTTATGCCTAGACTATGACAGATTACCTTCAGGAATATTAATGCAACAATCTTCTCTCCTTTCATATGTAGAAGATAAAGTTGTGTCAAGATCAATAATACAATCAAAAGAAAAATATTCTTTCTCGAATAAAGAATGTACATTTTGGGCCTAATAATCTTTTGAGAAAATAAAGAAGGAAACAATCTTCTTGATATGTAAGGGAAAATAGACCACCAAAGTGATAGGGAAAAATAAAACTTCCTTTAAAATATTCCAACTTTGATGTATATATCTTCCACAATGCTTTCTCATTTTCTTGCCCATAGACTTCCTCATCTAATGAAACCTTCATCAGTGGAGTTGCCAGGTGAATAATAAACAACCAAATTTGTATCTAAATCTTGTTCACCATAAAGAAATAGATTTCAATACCCAGGGAAAAATAACTTCGTGCCTTCATCCCCAGCAACGACGCAAAAAAATGTTGTATCTTAAGAGACAATCCCTCGGTTGTGAAAGGAATCAATGCTTAAGAACATTTTAAAATTTTGTCACAGGAATGCTTTTATCATGAGGTCTTCGTTCTATCCCTCTGGAAACTAGTTTTCTAAAAACCTTAATGATCTAGATTAATAAAATATTTCATAATGCCATTCACTACTGATATCTGAATGGAAAGAAGAACTTCAGGGGAAACTCAAAATGAAATGTTGAGGAGCAGAATCTACCGCTTTAAAGTTTCAAAGGAAATTCATGGAGAGAGAGGAAACTTCAAAATAATATGCTGTAAACACATAATCTATTACTTTAAAGTTTCATCAGGAGTTTGCGAAGAGAGGGGAAACTCAAAATGATATGTTGAGGAGAAGAATCTACCACTTTAAAGTTTCAGAGAGAATTGGTGAAGAGAGAAAAGTTGGAGTGAAGGAGTGCACATTAAGGATATTTAACTCTTACACACAGATGTAATTAAGAGACCGACTATTTCATTACTTCACGTCATTCAAAGAATAACGGACACAAAATGGCACAAAAAATATGAATCACCATCAACAATTGCAAGAAACTTTCTGCTACTTTCATTTACCAATCAGAAAAAGAAGTAGAAAATGTAATCCCTAAGAGGTCTAGAACCTAGAACCTTCTTTCTGTCTTTCTCTCTTGCTTAAATACAAAAAAAAAGTTTGTAACTGCTCGAGCTTCTTGGAAATCCTAAACTGCCTAAACTATTAAACTAATTATTACATTGCAATCGAGGACACCATTGTAGCTTCAATCTTAACAAAGAAAACATAATACACTTGGAATAATCCTTTTGTTGAGTCTGATTTTTTGCTAATGTGTCCCTCTGAAGTGTTGAGGTGTCCTTTCTTGTTATGATGCGATAGTTACACAGTTCTGCAACAACACCCCTGTGCCCAATTTGCCTCAGCTGTTGTACTTCCAACAGTGCCACTATATTCTCTTCTTCTTGACTTTGTTTATGCCTCTGTATGTTTCGACTTCTATATAAACACATCTCCACCCAACTCTGCCTAGGATTTTGTGTTTCAAATGCTATCATCATGTCACCTTCTACCCGGATCTGCCTCTTCTACTTATGCCTGATGCATTATGTATTTTCTTCTCCTTTGCCCTGCATCGGGCCACATACCTGAGTCTCTCTACCCGCATTCAGACTTTCTTTCATTACCAAGGCATTTCACCGGCTTTACGTTATAATCCTCTTTTCTCCCTTTGATGTGATTTAACACAAAAACTACCTTACCTCCGGATTTTAAAACCTTTGGCGTTCACCTTTGAAACCACATCACATATGAATATTTGAGTTTGATTAAACATACATACGGAAGCAATTAACAGAGGCCGCTTCAAAAAATATCGCACTCAAACCACTTACATACATGCAGCACTGTGGTTGTAGGGTCCCACAACATGGTGACCAATCGAAAGAAATCACACTTCGTAATTTATTTGATATCACCTGCCGGCAATTATAAAAAAATAGCTTAAATGGTAAACAATGAAATTGCTGATGCGAAGTTGCGATGGCGATGTCACATTGCAACATCACAACTTTTACAACTTATTGCAAATCGTTGCTCACAAGTTTAAGGCTATACCGATAAGAGTTAAACCATAATTTAGGCGATGTGCGATATGGACTAGTGCGCTATGCTAACACGTGGCCCTTCTCCTCACTGCATCGCAATCCAAATAACATACTACGTGATTCCTTGGTGCTAAACACTGAAATCTGCAATTTGTGAAATCTCTCTAATTATGATTTAATCACCATCGTTGATCTATGCCTAGATCCAACGGTTTTCTCTATATTTTTACTCTGGTTTGCCGAATTTACTTCTTTGGTTGTGCCCGTTCATTTCTTCCTTGTTGTTCGTAGAACACTTGACTCGTTGACGACTTTGCCCACGTTCACAACTTGACCCGCTTACCATTCACGACTCTGTCTAGCACATTCACGACTCTGCCTTTGCTGATTGGATGCCTTTGCTCCTTTTTTGCCTTAACACCCTTCACTGCCTTTGCTTCTTTTCTGCCTTTGTTTTCTTTGCTGCCTTTTCCTTTTCTTCTAAAGTTTCTCCTCTCTTCTCCTTTGCCTTTGCTGATGGTCTAATGCTGCTACTACTTCCCTGAATTTGGTTCCAGTGCACATGTGATAATGAATCCTTGTTGTGCTTGTGGTTATCCTTTTGAGCATATTTCAGGTCTTCTTAACATTCTAACAACTGTTCCTCAACAACCTTTAATTGCTCATAACCTCTCTTGATTTTTAGTTGAGTCAAATTAGGCTACAAGAGGTGGAATTCATGTGTGCTCTAGATCCTTGGAGAACAGATTGGTAATCATGTTAGTTTAGATACCTATAAGGTTAGCAACGATAATAGTATGTGATCTAGATCCTTGTTAAGTATAAGGAGGCACTATCGGACTTCATGTAGCATCTAGCAAGTTGAGTCACCCTGTTCTGTGCATTCCTATAGGTAGGTGGAGACATTATGAGGTCTAAAACACTGTGTGAACTCATTGATTGGCATTGTTGTAAATTCCCTTGAGCACTTAACTCCTTAGAATGTGAGTCTAGTGCAGGGGTTCTTGACTGCAAGAAAAATTGTAGTGCAATTGGCTTATGGTTGGGAGGGGAGTTGAATTCCCTTCCTCAGTTACTAGCCCATAAGTTTTATATATATATATAGAGAGAGAGAGAGAGAGAGAGAGAGAGAGAAATGTGTGTGTGTGTGTGTTGTACTATGAATGATGAGTGCAATTTCTATGTGTTCTAACAATGATTATATCATCACTTATGTGAATGAGGAATGTGATATTCCTAGTTTTCTCTAGCGAGATGTCATTTATATGTTCTCATGGTTATGATGGGATTGCATGTCATTTTGTTTGCTGATAAGTGCTTGAGTTACAAATTTACTTACATGGTCTTGTAGTAATGCTTGATGTGCACAATTAAGTTATTGTTGTGTGTATTATTTCCATTATTTAGTATGTTATGATTTCCATGGGTCCTTAACTATTTGGGACTATCGATTGTATTTCCTAGTGAAGGGACAATGATATTTACATGATTTTTTTATCTGTGGATCTTATAGTATTGTGTGAAACCCTTTAGGTGGTGGAATGTGATGTTATTATTTCTAAATTTACAAAGTAAAGTAGCCATGGCTTGGCTTGTCCCAATGCTTATTAGCAGGTATGTTGATAGTTCTAATGCGGCATTAAGTTTATGTTTAATATATATAATGATTGTGCTAGAGTGAATGTTTCATTCATATCATGATAATGTTGTTAAGAATTGCTCTATATTGTGAAAGGATTTGTAAAATCTATTGAAGTCCTTAACACTCCTAAGCATGGTCATCACAAAGTAACATACTTATATTTGGATCAAATAAGCCTTGTTAGATTTGTAAATATGTTTGGAAATTTACAAAGGATGGAGAGATTTATTAATTCATGATATTTACCTCTAATCACTTGGTTAAACTATTTCTTAATGGCCTTTCTTAGTGCTAATTAGTGTCACATGGTTCATGCGAAGTATTATTTGTAGTCTCCATGGTGGAGGGTTATTTTAACAGGAGGTACAAGGGGTGATTGGAACTTGTTCCCATAAATAAATGAGAACATATACGTTTTGAGAGATGGAGATGTCTCTGTAAGATGGGAATCATTGATCTCAATAAAGAAGAATATATATGTTTTGGGGGACAAATATATGTCTCTGCGAGACAAGAATCCTTGATGTTAGTAAACGGGAATATAAATGTTCTAGGGACAATGACATAGATATGTATATTTTAATGGGTCAAATTGTGGAGAAACAAAAGGACTTATAATGTGACAATGTTGATTTACACGAAGGATCGAGCCCCGATGGGACCCACAAACTAGGGTGAGGTGGCAGATGCCACATGGGGCCTTATTCCATAAGTATTTGATTTCGCAAGGTTATTAACATAGCATGTCAATGATTTGACACGTGGTAGGTAGAATAACCCCTTTGTATGGCCAAAGAGCAGAAAAATGGATGACATGTGGCATTATGAGGGAATGCCATGTATTAAGGTGATGTCACCCTAATAACAGCCTAACATTAACAAAACGTAGTGGAAGTGGGTGACATGAAATATTGTGTTGATGTGGTGCTTATATGAAAATGACACATAAAATTAGAATGGGCACTTCTTGATGTTAATTCAAACGAATCCACCTGACACATGGCACTGGTTTCGTGGTGCCACATGGCTTATGTGTGCCATGTGGTGCTAACATTGAGTCTATGCTTCCTCGATCCATGTCATTATGAAAGCTCAACTACCCGATGATGTTTTTCAATGCTAATTTATGAGAGTTGCATGGGGTTAACAAAATCCATGGTAAAACAAAAGTTGCAGGAGGGGTACATCCTCATTACTTCATATGAATGTTTAGGCCAGAGCATGGATAATCAGAATGGAACATTCATAAAAGTGAAACCCATTAGTACAATAGTGCTATGCTACAATGATGTAGCAGATGCTACATTGTACCACAAGTGACATGGAAATACCATGTGGATACCACGTGGCAGTGTCATGTTGATGTGGCATGAGTTAAATTGGATAACTTAGAAAGGGCATAAATTTGGTCCAGGAGTCAGATTGAGACAAAATTTATATCGTCATAAATATCTTGACAAAATGGATGTAATGACGTTAATCAGAGTGATTTTTTCACACTTTGGGAAAGAAGACATTTTTTAACCCCATTTTCATAATGAGACCATGGGGGTTGGGTTAGTTAAAGTAAAACCTCTCATTTATCCTGGACTAATACAAGGGGATGGGAGGGAGCATTAAAATGTGGTATCAAAGCACCTAAGTTCAACACATATATTGAATGGTTCTAGGAGTGTAAGTTTAAGACCTTTTTTACAGTGTGCAATACAAGACTCAATGTTATTTAAGGGATTATTTTTTTTCGAATGAAAATATGTGTTAATTGTAGAATTTGGCTGGAGATTGTATTTTGTTTGCATGTGTTGATATCATAATTGTGAAATCATGGGAATCAAATTTTGTAATATCATTACTTTGTTTTCTAACTAGCATACTAACTTATAGATGTCATGAATGCTAGTCATGGTGAAATGTTGATTTCAAACATAGTGATGATATGAGTATAAACATGATGATATGAACTTTGATTCTTAGAATATGCAGTTGACATGAGTTATATATGTGTGAACAACAAAAAATCGACATACACTAGGCTAGCAGGTATAGTGTTGGCATGGTGAGGTAAAATTTCAATATATTTATGATTGCTATGAATAACAACTATTTGTGTATGAAAGCACACAAGAAGACCCAATTGCAACAAGAAACAAACGAATGGATAGAATTATGGTAAAACATAGCATGAACCAAGTCCATTTTGAGAAAGAAATGGAAATTTCCCCTGATAGAGCAGAGACCTTTAGGAGCTTGAAAGTCGAGCTCACGATTTGCAAGGAAAACAACGAAAGGCTCATTATTAAGAAAAAGGAACATGCAAGTTTGAATACAATGCTACTAAAACACCTTCCATACATGAAATATTTATTGCAACAAGCATTAACCTCTAGAGATATAGATGAATGTCAAGATGACAAGGCTAGAAAAGTAATATTACCAGTTCAGAGATAAAAGAAATCTATTTTCATATTATCTCTTTGGAGATGCATATCTAAAGAAAGGATTCCCTCATATATAGTGAAAGAAGATGCCTCACTTCATGTGAATTTTAGGCACGTGAACTAGCAATGTGTAATAAAGAAAGAGATGAGGGAGTGTCCCTTCAAGCTCTTTTAAATACTGAAAATTCTCTTCTTGAACTATTCAAGAGGGTGCTAGAATTTTGAGGTTTCTATAAACCTTAGAAAGCACTTTATTGAAAACTTTGTGCACATGTTTGTTATTGACACACTGAACACTATAACTCAAGGGATTGAGTTGGTGTGCACTACTGGACGATGTGTAAAGGGAATGTTTTGCATGACCTTGTTGTTATTGTTGGCTACAATTTTTCTTGTTGCTTTTATTTATTGACCTTGAGCAAGGCTATGTTTCTTTATATTTTTTTCATGTGTTTCTATTGTGGCTTTTCTATAATTTCATTTTCCTATTTCCTTTTATGGTTTGGTCTTGGTGGTTTGTTGGGTGTGGGAATGGAAAGAAAAGGAGATTTGGAGTAGAGTTGGATAAAACCCGAATGGAAGTTCAATACCCTGATTAAACCCTGTACATAAGATAAATTGAAATAGACATAAGAAGAATATAGAATAATATCTAAGTGGAATAGTTTGGTTTATATGGATAAAATGGAAAGTGATATTAAAACTATGAACATAGCATAAAAGGAAGTTTCCTTAAACAAAATTTTGCATGGATGATATATATGTGTATTACATATTCTATGAACATAAGGAATATGAGAAAGTGAAATAAAGTTATGAGGATGCTAATCGATCTAAAAGGTTATTAGTTGAGAACCATCACAGTAGTAAGATATGCGATTAATCTTTAAAAATATAATCACCGTGTGAATGATATGAAAATAAAATTTGTACTTACCATGTTTTGTCTAGCATAGTGAGGTTAATTAATGGAATCCATGATGTATGGAACACCATTGGACTAGTGGGAAGGAATGACCTATAGCTAATAATTATCATTATTTCTATGTTATTCTTATGCTCGTGAAAATTTTTGTGAGAATGGATGAAATGATAAGGCTATTTATTGAAAGTGTATGCTTAGCATTGATAAGAACATGTTAGAATTGAATGCAAATGAAGATATATTTATGAGGTTTTCATTGAAATATATGAATGGTTGAGCTGATGAATTTATGACTAATGTGTGGGGTTGAGATCCTTTCACGAACTGTTGGGTATTGAAATGGAAAAATATTACCAAACAACTAGACAATTCAAAAGGATTTACTTGAAAGTGTTGGTAATTATAACCAAGTAAATAGGGAAATAATAAACCTAGGTAAAAATATTAAAGGAAAGGATCGGGTAATAATTATCTTAGTTGAGTTTTAATACTATTATTTCAACCTAAAGCATGCTTTGCATGAATACCAAGAAGTGGTGTGGTAATGGTGGGGAGCCTTTGGTATGGAATATTGAAATAACATTTTTAATTCCTACCGAGGGAAATGGAGAATTACAATGCTAATGACTTTAGAGATTTGGATTTCTTGGTTCTAACTTATTAGTTTGTTGGAATGAATGTTTGATTGCATTATGAAATTCTTGGAATAAATACAATGCACATACATAGTAAAATAACAATGTCATTTCAATGTATTTTAATTTAGTTGGAGTAATATATTTATTACGAGTCTAATAATTCTAAGTTCAATTCATGTTGTTGTGAAATTTTATAATAAGGATTTTGTGTGTGTGAGGAGATAGAGAGAGAGAGAGAGATAGACAGAGCAATGACGAGTGTTGGTTGATTGAAAGGTTGGGTTGTAGGAAAAGTGTTCAAATGGTATGGGAGACCAAGCCACCATGACTGATCAATAATACCTATAGGGAATCCTAATGAAATGATGACAGATATCATGCTTATGAGATCAAGATTTTGGGTGAAGCAAGAATTGGGAAATTTAATTTTCTTGTTTGAAATTTTATATCTCACGGGAAACAATATTTTCTAACATGGGAAAAATGATGGAGCTAGGTGCTCAACAAGAAGGTTGTCATGATGGAATTGTGGCTTGTGGCACTCTTTTAAATCACGTGAAAGAGTCATAACTAGTACCTTAACTATGGGACTCCATGATTAGTGTAATGGATTACATTAGGTGGGTACTTGGCCACAAGACTCCATTCACATGTCATTAGAGTATGTCAGATGGCTATTGAGTTGTAATACTCTAATGATTACCCATGCAGGAAAGCCTTGGAACGGGTATATTACTTGAACTAGTGGTTACCTAGGCCTAGATAGGTGAGTAGCTAGTGGGAAAATAGGTATGCATATGCTCACTAGGATTTGAGCATGAGGATCCTAGTTTGGAGATGTATGGAAAGACTACATGGAGTAGGATATATGTAGGTAGAGAAAAAATGTTCTCTAGATTCATGTAATGCTTATAAGGTCGAGACATTGTTTCCTCTAGATACGTGTGATCTAGACTTAAAGACAGAACTAGCTAGAGACTTATTGAAGAATTTGACTCATAAGTGCTTAATAGGACCTAGAGACATGCTCTGGATTCCAATAGTTCTTAACATATGTAGACATGTTCTAGATTCCTGTAATTAGTAGAGATGGATGCGTGGAGCTCGTTTGCTAAAGAATGGAACTATGGGGTGTATCAATTATCAAATTGAATAAATTCTATGTTTTGTGATTTAAAATTTTGTGGTTGACCTCAAGAATAAATTTCTTCTGAAAGTTGGTTTAATTTAATTTTTTATGATTGATCTCATAATACTCATATGATTACATTGGAGAAGAGATATTAAAATACCCAACACAAATATATGAGGTTGACAACAAGTAAAACAACATCATCTCAATAATATCATCATGCACAACACCAACATACATAGGTGAAGATTTCATGAGCTAGGTCATTGTGGTGACACTAGAAACCTATGATATGTGCTATTCACCGTGAGATATGACATACTATGTTTGATGTGATATTTAAGAAAGGAAGGGGTATGCATTTGGCTGAGAAGATTCTTCTTGTGCAAGGAAGTCTTGCCAAGGGGTGGATCTATTGGGTATGTGTTATATTATTTCTATGAGTAAACTTACCCATGGTTTTGTGCATGGTTTTGGGGTACGATGGTTTTCGGCCCCTGGTATTTTGTAGATCTGGTCAAGGGAACTACGGTTATGTTCTAATCCAGGGTTAATGGATTGGGGTTTACGTATGCTTTGGCATGATATATATGTGTTGTAACACTAAAAGGAATATAATGAAATATCAAGTTGGTCGTCCCGATGTGGGATCCAGGGGAAAATATCTGTGTTTATCTGATTTATGTTTTATGCTCTCGCTATTGTTTATTTTCTGTTTTAAGATTCGTCTGTAGATAATTTCTGTTCAGATTTAAAACCTACAAGATCACCTAAGGGACTGAGGAAGCAGAGAAGGGGATGCCAAAATTTGGAATGTGAACTAGTTTTCAAGGAATCATGTGCATACTCATTGGGATCAGAGATGCATTAGGTGTGTTCCAAGAAACAATGAGTCAAATTTTTCTCTAAAGGAGAAATAATAATAATGGATGGCATGGCTGGACATTGGAGGTGGATCATGCTCTTGAATTGAGAAACTGAGTAGATAAGTGGAAAATGAAGTAATTTGGACCATAGGATGCCATTTAATAAATAGTTGACCATACGAGGATATATTACCCATTTTTGTTTACTATGTGAGTAAATGTAAACAAAGCTATCTGTGTATAAATCTCAATATTTATGTGTTTGGGCATAGAACACCATTGATTTTTGAGTTTGGATATAGCATACTAAGGACAATGTTCCTCTAAGGGGGTGGGGTCTATGATAGGCCTTTTTACTACCCATCTTGTAAAAGTAACTACAAATTGTAATTCATGTAAATATTATGGAAATGTAAACACAATGATACACTAAGAGGACTGGATATGGATTTAGAGGTAGGAGGAAGAGTTGATTGAGAAGTGATCAAACTTAGGATGCTTCATTTAATATACCAGCAGTTCATTGATTGGGTGTAATGATCTGTACAACAGGCAAGGAGGTTGAGTATGGACTTCTTAAGTGAAGGAAAATATCATGCCACCTCTACCTTAAGGAGCATTTTGGTGTGTTTAACATGCAAGAGGAAGAAGTAGAGTTGATAGAAAAATGAGGGTAAAAACAAGGAAGTGAGAATAATTGGACAGATGGAAGAAAATGCATGGAGAATATTCTAGGATAAGAAAAGAGTTGGATAAAAATTGCATACAAATGAAAAATGTAGGGTCATTATGCTGAGTATGTTAGGATAGGAATATGGTAATTGTGAGAGAAATCGTCGACGCAAAATATATGAGAGAAACATGAGAAATTAGAGGAGCATGTGGTGAAGAGAAGACCAAGAGGAGTAGGTGGAAACACAACCAGTAGGTGGAAATGTTGTGTGCTCTAGATGCCTTCATATCATCCTTGGTAATTCTGTGAGTGTGGATGCCTGTAGAGTTATCATGTACTATAAATACTATGTGCTCGGGGTCCTTATTAAGTAGATGGAGACAATGTTGGCTATAAATTCATGTATCAATTAGCAAGTGGAGTCAATTTTTTCTTTGGATTCTTGTAGGAAGATAGATACACGACAAGCTTTGGAGCCCTTTGTGAACTAGTTGATTGGAATTAGTGTAAATTCTCTTGATCACTCAACTCCTCAAACTTTGAATCCAAATCGAGATGGTCGACTACAAGAAAGACTACAATGAAACTAACCTATGGTTGAGTGGAGAGTTGAAGTCCCTCCGCCAGTTACCTATCCTTATGTTAACTAGAGAAGTATATTCACTTGTTTGTGTGTGTGTGTGTGTGTGTATGCTATACTATGTGTTGGATTGGGGAAGGTTTGACCTAGTTTAATATGCAAATTTTAGCCAACAAAGGCCCACTAGACACCGACCCTTTTGACATCACATGGAGAATAGGTGAATTCTCACCCATGGCACCTATGGAGACTGCAGAAACTAGAATTATGTAGTGATGAAGGGAATTGGAATATGCATGCCAACTATTCTTCTAAAAATTTTACATTATTGACTTCACAATCATAAGTTATATCCAATAATAAAAAATTTAATATTCATGAAATATATCAATCATTAGAAAATTTAAAGGGGGTGCTTCTTTTTTAATAATAAGCATTCAAAAAAGTTCAATGCCCTATAAACTGCTTAGCAATTTACCATATTGTACCGAAAGTAAACAAATATATCCTAATGTACTACACAACCAACACATAAAATACATAATTCGAGGATATTTAGCCATCAACTATCTTCTATTAAATATGAGAAGGGTGCTAAGTAAAATTTTACACCATCACTACTGTTGTAGTGCATTCGACGCATGGGCAGACAAAATGCACTGTGCTTGATAGGGGAGGCTACTTTCCTACAAGCAAGTAACAAGTCAATTGGTTTGTAAGATTGTTAGTGGAAGAACATAACATGTATTAAACTAAGTAAATAACATAGCATGCTACAACAAAGGATAAACAAAAAACAAAATACTCATGTACAATAACAAGCTCAATTGAGTCAAACACACTAATAATGCAAACAGACAACTCTTCCCATTTTATTAGTTGCTAATGGTATAAGAGAATAGGATGCTAAATCACTTGCAATGAATCCTTAGAGCTATGGAGCTCTAATATTCAAGGCAAGGGGGGTCTCTTCCCTTTAAGCTCATTACAAGCCTCTATCTCTCCTCGATGAATAGTAGAATAAACGACACTTGGTGAACTTCTTCTCTTGGATTGAGGTGTTGGATGGCCAAAATCTGAATCCTTCCACTCCTTGCTACTTGGACAACACAATGTTGGTTTTCTCTCAAGCCATTTGGCCAGCATAACAATGTGTCTCTCATTCTTCATCCCATGGTGATCGTTTATAGGAAAATTTCGAATTTTCCCTCCCTATATTGGTACAATATGGATGTTGACACAAGAGTGGCAGGCTAATTCCATTGTGTGTTGCACTTAACACCTGAAGGTGGATCCAAGGTGGTTGTGCTTTCCTACCTTGAGTGGGAATCTTCCTCTTCAAGTGTAACAAGTGGTCCCAGTTGGTGCCTTTCCGCCATACCTAGCACCCTGCAGTTATCTGAGGGATAATTGCGATGATCTTCGCTACTATCAAAGAAAAGGCCAAGCGGATCGCTTAGGGTCAGTGCTTTCTATGCACTATTTGATAAATTTTCTTGCTTGACCTTAGGAAAAGTTAAAATTTTCAGATCTTGTAATTCCTTTCTTCCCTGTAAATCCTTATTTGTACTTTCTGTTTGACATTTCCTAATGTATTTTTCTTGTACGATTTTTCAATGATAACAGTTTCCCCATAATGTATGAGGTCTAGGAAGAAATGTATAGCCAAAATACATTATAGTTTCTTTTCTGTATAATCCATTTTGAGAGAGATAGACAAAGAGAGAGAGTAACTTGCATGAAATCAAAGGTTGGAGACCCCTTACTGTGAGTAAAAAGAGGTACCATGTTCTGTTGGAAACCTCCAAGAGATAAAATACATACAATATTTATACAAGGCGGGCATGTCCCATGCTTGTGATGCCTTGGCTAGTTAAAGTTGATCTGATAGATATAGGTTGTGTCTGTGTCAGTTATGTGGTAGTGACCTATTGTTAACAATGTTACCATTGAAATAGGTAACCACACTGTTACCTACTTTTTTTTGGTAGCATAAAAAGCACCCGATTTTGAAAAGTGGTGATGCAAAATCACCCCCCCTTTTTTTTATGCACATTTTTGACACTAACATTTTTATTTATGAAGTATGAATATTTGTTTTAAAATGTTAGTGATTTTCATGCTAATTTTGAAACGTATTGATGTAGCATCAACCTTTTTTTTTTTTAAGCAGTGATTTTCATGCTAATTTTGAAACGTATTGATGCAGCGTCAACCTTTTTTTTAGAGTGGTGATTTTCATGTTGGTAATAAAACACAAAACTTAGATAAAAAAAAATATATAAAAAAAATAAAAAAACCAATAGAAATGTAAAAAAAAACAAAATTAACTCGTAAAAATAAAAAAAATTAAACAAAAATAAATAAATAAAAACAAAAAAAAAAAACAAAAATATTCAAAAATTATATCAAAAGAAATGACAAAATTTGAAGAAAAAACACATAATTTAAAGAAAAAAAACAAAAATTCACCCAAAAAAAAAAAAAAAAAACATCAAAAACATTTTTTTCTAAGTTATTAAAAAAAACCATATAATTAAAAAAAAAAAATTAATTACAAAATTAAAATTTAGATAAAAAAAATAAAATACAAAAAAGAAAAATTTAAATTTAAAATCTTAAATTAAAAAAATAATAATAAGAATAAAAAAAAAAATACAAATTTTAAAATTAACCAAAAAAAAAAAAAAAAAAAAAAAAAAAATTGGAAAAGAAAATTAAAATAAAAAAAATATCATTAAAATACAAAAAAATGAAAAAAACCACTTGCAAATAACTAAAAAACAAATATCCATAAATTTACTATTTTTTTTTAAAATGAAACAATTTATAAATTTTAAAAATGAAAAACTAAATAAACTAAAAAAATAAATAAATAAATAAAAATAAAAAAAATAAAAAAAACTTAATAAATAAATTTTAAATTTTAAAAAATAATTAATCTAAAATAGTAAATTTGAAAAAAAAATTAAAACAAATTAAATTTAAAATAAAAAATTTGAATTAAAAAATAATAATTAAAAAAATTTTGAATTAAAAAAAAATCAAATTAAAAAAAAATATTAAAAATTAAAAAATATTAAAAAAAATTAAAAAAAAATTATCGCGGTGGCGCCGCCAATCGGCCTCCTGCCCAGGTGGTGGCGGAGATTCCCAAAATCGCCCTGCCGCGGCGAGAGGGCGATTCTGGGAATCACGTTTGCCACGGTGGCAGGGCGATTCGTGGAATCGCCCTCCCGTGGCGGCAGGGCGATTCCGGGAATCAGCCTCCCGCCGCGGGAGGGTGATTCCGGGAATCGCCCTCTCGCGGCAGCAGGGCAGGGCGATTCCAGGAATCGCCCTTGCCGCCGTGGGAGGGTGATTCCGGGAATCGCCCTCCCGCGGCGGTAGGGGTGGCGGTAGGGAAATTCTGGGAATCGCCCTCCCACGGTGGCAGGGCGATTCCGGGAATCGCCCTGTCGTTGCAGGAGGGCGATTCCGGGAATCGGCCTCGCGCCGTGGCAGGGCGATTCCCGGAATCGGCCTCCCACCGCGGGAGGGCGATTCTCGGGCAGGCGGGCGGCTGCATGCAGCCTCCCCGTCCGCCCAGCGGCCGGCCTCCGCCGCCACCTGGGCGGGAGGCTGATTGGCAGCGCCACCACAATCAAAAAATTCTTTTTTATTTTTTATTATTTTTAATATATATATTTTTTTTAATTTGATTTTTTATTTTTTTATTTTTTTAAATTTAAAAAATTTAGAATTATTTTTTTTTTAATTTAATTTTTATATTTGAAATTTAATTTGTTTTAATATTTTTTTGTTTTTTTCTATTTTTTTTTAATTTTATTCATTTTTTTGTTTTTAATTTTTTTTTTCTAAATTTTGTTAATAATTTATTATTATTATTATTATTATTATTTTTATTTTTTTTAATTTTTTAATTTAATTGATTTTTTTTTTAAATTTATTATTATTATTAAATTTTATGTTTAGTTTTTTCATTTAATTTTTTAAAATTTAATAAATTTTGTATTTTTTTTTAATTTATATGAATTTAATATTTTTTTTAATTTTTTTTTAATTATTATCTTTTTAATTACATAAATTTTTTATAGTTTTTTTATTTCGATTAAAATTGTATATTTAAATTTTTTTTTTTTTTAAAATTAAACCTAATATTTTCAAATTAATTTGTTTTTTATTTTATTTTTTATTTAATATATATTTTTTTTAATTTATTTTTTTCAATTTTTCATTTTTAATTGATTTTAAAAGTTTTTTAACTTTTATTTTAACAATGTTTTTTTTTTCTTTATATTTAAAATTTATTTTTTATTTCAAAATATATTTGTTTATTCGTTTATTTATTAAAATTTAATATTTTTCTTTTTTTAAAATTAATTTGTTATTTTAATATTAACATTTTCTTTTAAATTTAATAAAATCTAATATATATATTTTTAATTTAAGTTCATATATATATATATATATATATATATATATATATATATATATATATATATATATATTATTTTTTATAATTTAAATTTAATTTATTTTTTAAAATTTATTTGTTTTTTTAATATATATATTTTTTAAATTTAATATTTGTATTGTATTTTATTTTTCATTTTTTTTACTTTTAATTTAAATAATGTTTTTTTTTTTTTTAATTTTTATTTTAAAGTTTTAAATTTATTAAAATTTAATATATTTCTTTAAATTTAATTTTTTTATTTTAAAATTAATTTTTTATTTTTATTTTATTTTAATAAACATTTTCTTTTTCTTTTTTAAATTTAATTTCTATATTTTATTTTTTGTAATTTCTTTCTTTTTTTAACTTGTTTTTTTTTTTAATTTAATATTTTTATTTTGTTTTTATTTTTATTTTTTTATTTCTATATATTTTGAAATTTTAATCTTTAAATTTTAATTTTTAATTTTTTATTTTTTTTTCTTAAATTTTAGGTTTCTTCTAATGCTTGAATTAAAATTTTTATTTTGTTTTTATTTTTATTTTTTTATTCCTATATATTTTTAAATTTTAAGCTTTAAAATATTTTTATTTTTTAAATTTATTTTTTTCTTAAATTTTAGGTTTTTTTAATGTTTGAATTTTAAAAATTTAAAAATGTTATGTCTATTTTTAAAAATGTCAAAAATATGACACAATTTTTTTCTTTTGTTATTCCAGCATCAACTGGTTTTGTTTTGAGGGTGTTTTTTCAATCCTTTTTTCAAGAAACAATTTTGTTTTTAGCATAATTTTATAAAATGTTGAAATTTGACCTTCAAAAAAAACCAAGTGCATTCTGGAATACACTTTTTTTGTTTTTCGGGTGTTTTTTCATGTTTTTTGAGTCTTTTTGGGCTAGAGTTCCCGTTTTGAGGTCAGATTACCTATTTCATCAGTAACATTGTTTGTTTGGTTGGTGACGACGGTTGCTGACGCCAACAAGAGCATTTTTTCTTTGAAAGTAGGTTGGATATAGTGCCCACATGAAAAACCTTGGTATGAAGTGTTTTTAGAGTAAATTCTCATTGTATGCATGAGTTTCTGACTAGGGACCTTCCCATGTAAGCATTGCTGAAAGAGATGCTTCTGATGTCACGGGCATTCGACAAATTATGACGAAGTGCAATGAATGTGAAGTACGATACCATCTTGACATGAAAGCTTATGTTGTAGTCGAATTTCAGGAGGATCGATGACATCAATAGGCAATGATGACTCCCATAGTGCCATCCGAGAATGCCCCTATTGAGGTGAGGAGCCATCCAAGGTACTGCCTCCTTCTTGGAAGATGGTTGTTGAAGTCGACAAGAAGGAAGCCTCAACTGACCGAGAGAAGTACTGATGAAAGGGACTAGGGTCTCTGATGAAGCAGGGGGGTGTGATAGGTTAACATAGGCATGATGATGATAAATGGCTGTAACCGATGATGGAAGTTTAGCGGCCCAAGGTTGAAGCTTGTAAATGCAAGTGGCAGTAGTCATAACAATTTATGGTGAGGAAAACCCTCGAGTTGGTAGGACGTCCAGGGTGGGTATGTGGTTGTTATGAGTGTCATGTGGGGGTTGGGTAAAGAATGTGAAGCTTTGAACAAAGGTGATTAGGGACTGCTACCAGGTGAGAAATGCAAATGGATGGGTGAGATTTTTCTCCAAGAAAATATTTGTACACTTGCCAAAATAATATAGAATAGGTTTGGATTTACAAGCACGAAGACAGGTGCCTCAACAAACATGAAAATGATCACTCATTGATGGTGTGAGCTGGAGGGTATTTTTTGCTAAGGGTGGGGGCCCCTTTGGTTGGTATCAGTGTGAGGGTGGTGAAGTAAATGAAAAAGTGTCGCAGATAGGCTATGCTGATGGGGGTGTAGTAGGCCAAGTGCAAGACGTGATGGTGCGTATTCGATTTGCTTATGAAAATAGAAGTCTAGGAAAGGGGTTTGATCGTGACATGGTAAAAATTGACTTGATGTATGATGGATGAAATGAAAACGAAGTGCTTACCGGACTTTGGTGCTATGGCCATGGAGCCATGTTTTTGATGTATGGTCTACTTGAGTGATGGACGCCATGGAGAAGGAGGCTCTGCTGACCGATGAGAATGTTTATCATGTGCAAGGTGGGGTGATGATAAACATGGTCAGGTGACTGGACCTTATGGGTGATTCTTGTGGAGAAATGATGTCAGGATATGCAAAGCTTCTTTGGGGAGCCTATCATGCTGGGGGTATAATGATACCAACTGTTGTACCTTTAGTGGTTGGGGCAATAAGTGATTTGTTGTGTTGGTAACACTTGCAACCAATACCCCAAGTGAAATCATCTTTTGTATTCAAATATATTAAAAATAATGTTGAATGAAAAGCGATAAGAGAGGGCATACTTGTCGGAACTGAAAAATGATTTTTCTGAGGCATGGATGTGTGAAGCCTACTTTGGACATGATGATGTGTTGATCACTATCTTGCTTTCGGTTTTTTTATTGGGCGTTCTGAGCTCTTGTTATGGTTTGTCAAAAAATTAGAAAAGGGTGATATATGGGTCAATATGGCTCATTTCACTTCATTTGTGTTCTCTGAGAGATGTGAGGTTAGAGTTGAGCCCCTATTGCTGATCCTTTCTTGTTGTTGCGGTCAGCCTGTGTACATGGTATTCGCATTGTCAATGCTAGGTAGGGCCCTAAGCGTCCTGTAATTATTTTTTTTTAGTTTTTCCTTGGGGGGGGGGGTTCATAAAAATTAGGTTTGTATGGATACCTGCCTCTTTATAGCCTTGATTGCATGGGTGATCAAGGCACATGCGTGTGGACCTCATGGGGAAGTAAAATTTCCCACGAGTTTTTCATGCATGGCTAAGTCTTTGAGCGAAGACTTGCGTGTCTGTTCTTGATACAGATTCGTGAAAATCATGCCTGTGTATAAAAAAGGCGCGATGATGAACCAAGAAAATTTTTTTGCCTAAAATTTTGATTTTTTGTTTTTTGGGTCACTGATTTGGTTGTGTTTGGTGACATGATGTTGTGGCATGAGCATGATTGGCCTGATTTGTGTATTGATGTGGCACATGATGCAAATCCACCGAGGCTCCTAGCACAGTGGGGCCTACTCAAGCTCTTGGAGAACGATGTCCTGAGATCACAAGATAACCTACTTTGTTTCCTAGTCCTCTACTGGAACAGGAGAAGGAAGGTGATGGTCCTACAGGGTAGGGATGTCACCATCCAGCCGGAGATGGATGTGTACTTTGTGACTGGCCTACTTCCTTAGGGAGAGGCGCTACCACACCCATTCCTGCCTACGAGGGTGAGTATATGGCGCTGGGTGGAGCAGCATTGCAATGGCGCACCTCTTTCTCAAGGGTGTGTCCTTATTGCATCGGTGACTGACCTAGATGAGCGGTGTGCCCTAGCGATGATAGTTCACTTTATAGTGTCATCGTCGCCCAACAGGGTATCATGACCACAGATTGGTGTCTTTTGCTGGCTCCGGGCCGGTCATTTTTATTATTGGGCATGCCATGTATACGATGTCATGGTGACACAACTGGGGAAGGTCTGGAGAGGATCTAAAGTGTTCACATATGCCAACATCTTATGGAGTATCATGTTTGAGAGGGAAGTGATGCTATGACCTATCATTCCAGTTGATATTGGCCCTTGTTGGGATCCTCAGATGCAGTGGTGGGAGCCTGTGATGCCTCGTGGCAGAGGAGGGGCAATGAGTCGCTATTGGGATGTGACCCTGGAGGAATGGTTCCAGGCAAAATCGTAGATGTTTATGGATTATCCATATGTTGGGATAGATTTCTGGGGGGATTGAGATATGGGTCTTGTTGCTGGTTATGTGTGGGCCCCTGCAGGTATGACATTTTGATGTTTTCCTGCATTTTTTAATATTTTATGATGTGTATATTTATATTTCTATTATGGTGACACTGACACTATCCCTATTTCTCTTGAAGATGTGGGAGCGGTTGGGAATCCTATTTCCTGCTTGGTGGGCATCAGCCACCGATGAGGGTTCCAGTGGAGCTGCTCAGTCTTAGGTTGGGGGGCATGGTGATGGCGCTGGACCCTTAGGGGAGGGTAGCTGTGCGGATGATGTTGGGGATGCTACTCTTCTTGCTCACGCTGAGGTGGGTGAGGTGTGAGTAGCGGTGATTGAGGAGCAACTAGCTACTTCTAAGGCTCGATCCACAGACTTAGCTGATGCTTGGGGTCGGGTGGAGAGGTTGACCCGGGGTATGTCAACCCGGGTATTCATGGATGACCTGGAAAATGCATGGTTTGAGGTGTTGATGGCTCGAGAGAGGGCGTATCGTCTGACACTGTGCCGTGTGGCACTTTCTATTTTGTTTGTTGCACCTGTACTGGCACCGGGTGCAGCTGTGGGTCCAGAGGATCCACCTGGCGAGGCTTAGACCTAGAGATGTTATGTATTCAGGGAAAGCACCCGTTATGAGGATGCTTCCCTTATTTTTTTATGACATGTATATATATTTTTTGGTTGACCTAAGGGTCAGAGACATGACTTGTGTATTTTGACTTGCACATATTTTTTGATATATAGGCGAGATATGTATTTTTTGCGGCCCTTGAAGATGTGTCTATGGTTATTTTTTTTTATGGATGTTGTGTACCTTAGATGGAGATCTATTTGTTATGTTTTTTTTCTTTTCTATGGATGATGGTTTATATGATATGCATTCTAGTCTAGAATGTGATTAGCTATGTGATCAGTTGTCTGATTTTGATTTCTTGGTATATGTGTGAATGTAATATGATCAAACTAAGGTTTTAATCTTCGTGCATGAAAATACTTTCTAAATGGTTGAGAATCCCATACTTCAAATTCTTGGTTTAACTATGAAACCACTAGTTGAGAATTAATGTAGATATGCAAATGGTGAATTCCCTAGTTGAAGGCATCGCTCATGAGCCCAATGACTGCATCATATTTTGCCTGATTATTGGTGGTTGATCTGATGCATACTTTGTTGGTGAAGAATGGCGATCTGTGAGGATATTAAATAGTCCAGGCATCTCCTAGTAGATTTTGAGACTATCGCGATGCTCCATCATCAAATCCAAAATAATGGAGGGGGGAATGATCCATCTGTGACACCAAAGAAATTTTTTAGAACAAGTATGTGATGATTGTGATCATTGAAAAATAGATTTTGCTACATGAATCTTATCTCTAGGGCTGAGGCCTCCTACCCCTTATGGGTAAAATTTTTGTAGGTAGAGCCCATTGACAGGGTTAGCTAGGCATGTACCATCGGGCTCTAACAGGATGTATGCCCCCTTGGGGAGGCAATTTTTTATGACATAGGGACCTTTCCATAGTGTTTTGAAATTCCCGGGTCCTAGGGCCTCTTTTGTGACATCGTAGAGGAGGACTAACTCTCAATCAGTAAATGAGCAAGGGGTGATGTTGTGATTGAATGATTCTTTTACCCATTTTTTATAGGCATTGTTATGTTGGAGTGACTGTCGTCGATTTTCGTCGACGAGTTCTAGTTGTACCAATTGTTGTTCTAAAGGCTAGGTATAATCAAGGAGTTTGATGGCGACGTGTAAGTTTTGGATTTCGCATTCAATGGGAATCACGACTTCGACCCCGTACACTAGTTGGAAGGGTGTGAATCATGTTGAGTTTTAAACTACCGTTCAGTATTCCCACAGGTCGGAGAAAACCATATGGTGCCAATTTGTCTTGCGGTTATTCACCATACACTGTAACATTGTTTTGAGCACTCTATTAAAAACTTCTACCTATCCATTGGACTGAGGATAGTATGGTGATGCGAATTAGTTTGTGAATCCTAGGTGGTGAGATAGCTCCTGGAATATTTCGTTTTCAGAATGCTTTCTTTGATTGGGGACTAACTCTTTCAGCACAGCAAACCATACGATGACATGGTTGCATAGAAACTGTGCCCCAGTTTCTGCCATGTTGTCATATGTGGGCATAGATTCTACCCATTTTGTGAAATATTTGATGATGATGATGATGTATTTGTGGTTTCCAGATGATGCAAGGTTGCAAGTCATGAAGTCGATCCCCCATTTACAGAAGGGATGGGCTACAGTGACTAGGTGCAGAGGAGCAGGAGGAGCTCTTGCCTTGTGAGCGAAATGTTGACATCGCTCACATATTTTGACAACTATGATGCAATTGCAAAATAAGGTGGGCCAAAAATATCCTTCCCGCAAAATTTTTTGGGTGGTAACCATTTTGGAGAGGTGACCGCTACAAGCTGCACTATGACAGTCATTGAGGGTTTGCTCAACTTGGTTGTGTGTGAGGAATCGGCGTAGGATGGTATCGATGCCTCGCTGATAGAGGAAGTCTCCCATGAAGAGGTAACAGGGGGCCTGGTGGCGTATGCGCCTTTGTTTGTCACATGTGAGATTTGGATTTAATTTTTGGGTTTGTAGAAAAATAGGATATATTCGTACCAAGGATCGTGAGTCATCACTAGAAAGAGATGTTCGTTCGATAGTGAGTCGTTGACTAGGGATCCTTTGGTCTGACTTGGGAGGTCAGTGATGAGCTCAACTAAGATCAAATATTTCTTTCTCTTGGGGGAGATGAACTGTAAGTCAAACTCCTATAGTATGACTACTTAGCTAGCGTATTTGTGGTTCATCAAATGGCAGGTCAACAGGTATCTCATGGGGTTGATCGCTACAAAGACTGTTGTAGTCTGCAAGATAATTTAGAGTCGAAGCTTCTAGACTGCGTGTATTATGGCTAGAGAAGTTTTCTCTTCAGGTTCATACCTTAATGTGGGGCCTAATAAGTTTTTACTGACATAATAAATTACGTGTTTTTTACCATCGAGACCATCTTAGATTAACACCCTAGCTAAAGAGGTTTCTAACGCTGACAAATATAGGGTGTAATCTTTTTCATAATTTGGTGGGCTAATCAACGGGGCTGAAGAAAATCTCTCTTTCAGCGCTTCAAATTATTGTTGGGCTTGATCATCCCATTTAAACTAGATATGCTGATGGAGAAGGCGTAGGAATCCCTGTGCGCAAGTGGTGTAATCTGGGACAAATCTTCTCAGGAAATTGGATTTCCCCTGCAAGCTTTGGAGTTGCTTGAGGGTACGCGGTGGTGGCACTTCTTTGATAGCTTGGACTTTGAGGGGTTCCTCTCTGATCCCTTGTTGGGACACTATAAAACCTAAAAGTAGACCTGTGTTGATGTAGAAAACGCACTTGAGAGGGTTCAAGCATAGGTTGTATTATCGGCACCTTTGGAATACCAACCGTAAATATTATATATGATCGCTTCACTTCTTGGATCAAATAGTGAGGTCGTCCAAGTAACCGAGGATATAGTGGGCTAGTTCATGGAAGATATAGTTCATGGCCCACTAGAAAGTAGCTCCAACATTTGTAGGACCGAATGGCATAACTTGGTATGTGAAATTGCCCCACGGGGTGGTGAATGCAGTCTTGTATCGATCGGTATGCCAAATTTGAATTTGGTTATACCCTGAGAATTCATTCATGAAGGAGAGGGCCTTGTGTCTAGCGCAAGCCTCGATGTCTTGGTCGATGAATGGGGTAGGCTAGTTTTCTTTTGGACAAGCTTTGCTCAAATCTCAAAAATCAATACAGACATGAATGGTGACCTGATTTTTCATGACGAGAACAGGGTTGGAAACCCATGATGTGTAAGCTATGGGGTAGATAAACCCGACTTTGTGAATCTTGTCGATTTCTCGCTTAATTGCTTCTACCTTAGATGCGTGTAACTGACATTTTTTTTGGCGTACCGGTGGTATGTCGAGCCAGGTGTCAATATATTCTTTGCAAAGATGTCTCTATATTCTTGCAACAAGTTTGTGTAAGAGATTAATTCGTCTGGGGAGCATGCTATCCCCAGTGAGATTTATTTGATTTTTTCTGGGTTTCTAGAGATATTTACCTTGATTGTTTGTAATATTCCTAAATTAGCCTACAACTAATTAGAATATTAAAGTTTTGTTTTGTCACTTAGATAGGTGAATAAATGGGTAGGGAGACTCATAAATCTTTTTATTGTGAATAAAACCACTTCTCATGTGAAAGTGGATCATCTTTCCAACTCAATAAAGCACCCTAAGGTGTGAACAAGGGCTATAACACGTGGACTGGGTCAACTTTGACCAAATAAACATCACTATCATGGAGGAGTGGCAATCAATGAAGGACAATGCAGTTTTAGATGGAGACAGATTGCATGGAAGTAGTGTCATTAATGGATGGGGCTTAGAGTTTGGAAGCTCATATCTTATAAAAGGAAGAGGATGGTAGCCATATGATTGATCTTGGTATATTTAATATTTTGATATATGGTCTGTTTAGAAATATATCTTTCTTCAGCTGTTTAGCTAAGATTGCATGTGTTGTTTAGCATAGGGTGTTCCTGATAGGGAATCCCACCTCTTCCATTGAGGATCTCGTGGAGGAGTTTTCACTATAATTCCACAATTAGGCATTTGGCCAAGCTTCAGTCTAGTGTACAACGCAATTCTGGTTAGAGTTGGGTTGTGTTGCAGGGGTGTAGCAGTGGAGGAGAGAAATCTCCATTTTCCGAGCTAGTTTTCCTTTGGAGGGATCATCCTTTCATTTGGAGGCTTGTGAGGAAGACTTCAGGGCTTCATTACACATTTTTGCACCAGGCCAAGTAGCAGTCATCAGCTACAACGCATTTTCCTACAGAAACTGCGTTATTTTGGAGAGCAGCTGCAGTAGTGGGTTCATTGCCCTATTTGGAGTGTTTGTGTTTCTTGTGTGGGTATCAGCCCTTAATTTAGGAGATCTGTTGGAGGAGGATCAACGATATTGTATATCGGATCAGCCATCTCCCATCAGTGAATTATTTGTAGAGATCATTTAGCCCTAGGGCCAAATCTACTATATCTTGTCTAGTGTGTATTTCCGAAAACCTTTTTTGGGTTATCCTGGAATTCTGTTTTGGAGCATGGATCTCTAGCCTTGGCAATTTTGGAGCATTATATCATCAGCAATATATTTTTATATCTTTCAGCTGCTATTCTCTCTTAGACAACGCAGTTTTCTGGGTTCATGTATTTCATGTATTAACAACACTTTAGATCTATGTGTATGCTTTCATGAGAGGCTTATTTGGCCAACTTGAGTGATCTTTTCCTCAAGATCTTGTACCTATTTTGCTGTTATAATCATAATGGAATGGATCCACTATTGTCTCATGCTTTGATCTATTATATTTATGCATATTTCTAGTTTTATGCACTCTATTCTTGCTTTTCCCATTTGGGAATATTACAGTGGTATCAGAGCATAATCTTGGCTCAGCCTGTGTACTTCAGCCATTATTTCATCTAAAGAGGCTTCTCATAGGAAGGAGAAGATCTACAGAAGAGATGAAGGAAAAAACTCATTTTCACGAAGGAAGGAGTTCTCAAAACTTCTTCAAACTATGTAGTGCATTAGCAGATACATCAAAGAAATGAGAATGGAGAGATGTAGAGATTCTCCAAGAGGGCTTGTACATGAAGGAAGCTCTAGATTTTCACATTATGGGTGTGAGAATTCAGCTACAACATTAGATCCATACCATGGTACCATGCCTAGGGTCATAACAAGAGAGATGGAGGAAGGAGATGTACCAAAGGAGGAGACTCTTGGTGATTATCTTCAAGAGTATGAATCTCAAACACAAAGATTTAGAGATCATCTAAAATTCCAAGGGTTTTGAAAGATCAAGGAGGATAGAAGACCGAGAAACCATGATAGAATCAAAAGGTGCAAGAAGTATGAGGTGGGTAGATTCTTTCTATCTACTTTTGATGGATCACCTAAATATTCAGCTAGGGCTTGGGTGGAGGAACTAGACACCTATTTGCAGCAACACCAAGTTTCAGAAGATGAAGCCATTAGAGTAGTAGCACTACACCTTGAAGGTAAGGCTTATGCTTGGTGGTTTTATTAATCTCATTCATTAAAGGATGCAAATATGTCTACTTATGCAAGATTCACTAGGAAGTTAGTAAAGAGATTTGATGAAAATAATTCTGAAACTTCCTTGGTTGTGATAGCCAAGCATACACAAACAAGACCCTTGCATGAGTTGGAAGGATCAATAAATCCAACTCCATTTTAGAAAACTAATGAGGAGACTAAAAACTTGCATAATACCTCGTTAGAATCAATATCCCCATTTCAAAAAGGACTCTCCTCTCAAAGAGAAGACATGGAGATCTCTTTTTCAAAAGAGGAACTAAACAAAGAACCTCTTAATGATGAGGAGACAACCTCCATTCATGATGAAGGGGAAGAGGAGGAAAGAAGTAACAATGTTGTCACAGCAGTAGCAGAACTAGTACCTCATGAAGAGGAAGATGGAGCAATTGCTCCAAAGAGGGAAACTCTTGCACTCTTGCAAGGAGTTCCAAATAATCTCACATATGGAGATCAAGGCATAGTCCATATGCAGTAGGTGCCATCATTGACAGATGGTGAGATATTGAATATAGAAGGAGATAAAAGGGAGGACAAGCATCATATGATGAGGAGCACATACCCCTCTCTATTTCAAAAGATTGATGCACGGAAGAGGCAGGAGGATTTACGTAGTGAGGATAAGGACAAATCAGTCCACTCACATATAGAACTTGCTCTAGGCCTTGATGTCTCATTACATGGAGGCATTCCACCAGGGAGACCCCTTGATTGGAGGATGAATAAAGAGTTCTTTCAACATAGTGTAGCATTGATATATTTGGCTAGGGGAGGAGCCTTGGGAGGAGCTAGCACAACATTGAGAAAATTTGATGGGTTCAAAGGAGGGGTGAGCAATTTTTTGATATGGACATTACTATCTCCCACTCGGTTATTTTCTTTGAAAGATGATGAATTAGAAATATATGATGACATGAGCATGGTGTAAAAGGGCTATTCCATAACTTTGGAGTAGCAAATGATACTTCCACACATAAGGAATATTTCTGAGTATTATAAGAGGTTAATGAAACTCTTGCATGCATTGGCTAAACCATGGAAGTTTTGGATATGAAACACCTTCCAGGGGGAGGTTGACTTCCGTGTACTTCAATCTTGTCTTGGAAAAGATCAGCTGCAAAGGAGGTAGAAAAGTGGGGTAATAATACTCCAACATGTGACTTTGGCATTGAACATGTCAAAGAGGAGATTTATGATGAGACAAGTGCTTCATTTCAGATTTCTACAGCGCTGTCATTGTTGGGAAGGATGGATCCATATTGGGAGTCCCAACTATTGGTGGAGTATTCCAAGAACCTATTCACATGTAAGGTCACTGATAGGAAAGTGGTAAATGGGAGGTATAGAGTGGTTGATGGAGTCATTTATTTCCATGATCAGATCTACTTGACTAGAGACTCCAAGCTCAAGGAGGGGTTCTGCATGCAACACATGAAGCACCCTTTTCAAAGCATGAGGATTCCATTGAGTCCTATCACACCATCATGGAGGGATTCTATTGGGAGGCTCTCAAATAAGATGTGCACCAACATATCAAGAGATATGTAGCTTGCTTGATGAATGAGGAGGAAAGCAACCACTTTGCAAGGTTGTTACAATCATTTCCCCTTTTGATGCAAAAATGGGAAGGTTCATCTATGGACCTCTTCACCAACTTGTCTACAATATATGGTAAAGATAGCATTTTTATGCTTATTCATCAACTAACAATGTATGTACACTCCTTTACCATGCATCTGCAGCACATTGCTTCACAAGAGAGCAACCCTCTTTGTGGATCTCATGGTCCTTTTGGGACTACATTCAGTGATGGGAATGACCACCTTATGGAGGAATTTGGGTAAGATATGTTTTTCTTGGATCATATTAAGCCAACACCTAATGTCCCCTAATATTTTCAAGCTTTTGAGAAGCTTATGGTAGCAAGAAAGTGGTTTGATGGCCACTTATCATATCATAATTTGAGACAGCAAGAGGAAGAACAATGCTGGTCTCACTTGAGGGACTATTATCACCATCCAACATGCTATATGGCACATAGTCCATTTCTAATTTTGATTCCATATGGTGATGACACTCTATTCACTATTTGTAGGATGGATTGGGCAAGAGTGATTCTTGGAACCAAAGAATGGGATCATGAGAGTCCAAGAGCATTTTGGCTTCTTAATGACCATATTATTACAACCCAATATCAACAGTTCCACATCTATCATAAATGGAGGGAGAGACAACGTGATTTGAACAAATTTATTTCCCATTTTTAGCCATGTAGCCCCCACCCATTGCACAAGAAGGGGATTGGTGATTGTTTTTATGAGCTACCACGGATGGCTCACTTTGTTTGGATGATAGCATGGAGAATGGAGTTTCTCATAGGGATTGAAGCACCCAAACTTTACCATCTTTCATGCCTTAAGGAGGGCAATGGACTACATATAAATTTTTCCATATATCTCCCATTTTTTCATGATCAAGGCTATTTGATTTATCCACCAAAGGAAAACTTGAATTCATGGGAGGGGACATATCCATTGGAGATTTTGCAGTATCCTTGCATTTTCTTGAGGACAAGCAACATTTTGGAGGGGAGGTCTGTAATATTCCTAAATTAGCCTACATCTAATTGTAATATTAAAGTTTGTTTTCTCACTTAGATAAGTGAATAAATGGGTAGGGATACCCATAAATCTCTTTATTGTGAATAAAACCATTTCTCATGTGAAAGTGGATCATCTTTCCAGCTCAATAAAGATGATGAACAGGGGCTAGAACATGTGGACTGGGTCAACTTTGACCAAATCAACAACACTGTCATGGAGGAGTGGAAATCAATGAGGGACAACGTAGTTTTAGATGGAGACACATTGCACAAAAGTAGTGTCATTAATGGATGGGGCTTAGGGTTTGGAAGCTCATATCTTATAAAAGGAAGAGGATGGCAGCCATATGATTGATCTTGGTATACTTAATATTTTGATATATGGTTTGTTTAGACATATAGCTTTCTTCGGTTGTTTAGCTAAGATTGCATGTGCTGTTTAGCACAGGATGTTCCTGATTGGGAATCCCACCTCTTCCATTGAGGAGCTCTTGGAGGAGTTTGCACTATACTTCCAAAATCAGGAATTTGGCCAAGCTTCAGTCTCATGTACAACGTAGTTCTGTTTAGATTTGGGTTGTGTTGTAGGGGTGTAGCAGTGGAGGAGAGAAATATCCATTTTCTGAGCTAGTTTTCCTTTGGAGGGATCTTCCTTTCATCCGGAGGCTTGTGAGGAAGACTTCAGGGCTTCATTACACATTTTGGCACTAGGCCAAGTAGCAGTCATCAGCTACAGCACGGTTTCCTACAGAAACTGCATTATTTTGTAGAGCAGTTGTAGCAGTCGGTTCATTTCCTTGTTTGGGGTGTTTGGGTTTCCTGTGTAGGGATCAATCCTTCATTTAGGAGATCTGTTGGAGGAGGATCAGACATCTTGCATATCATATCAGCCATCTCCCATCAATGAATTATTTGCAAATATTATTCAGCCCTAGGGCCAAATATGCTATATCTTGTATAGTGTGTATTTCCAGAAACCTTTTCTGGGTTATCTTGGAATTCTGTTTTGGAGCATGGATCTCTAGCCTTGGAATTTTTGGAGAATTATATCATCATAAATATATTTTTATACCTTTCAGCTATTGTTCTCTCTTATACAACACATTTTTTTGGGTTCATTTATTTCATGTATTAACAACACTTTAGATCTAGGTGTATGCTTTCATGAGAGGCTTATTTGGCCAAATTGAGTGATATTTTCCTCAAGATCTTGTACCTATTTTGTTGTTATAATCATAATGTAATGGATCCACTATTGTCTCATGCTTTGATCTATTATATTTCTGCATATTTCAAAGTTTATGCACTCTATTCCTACTTTTCCCATTTGGGAATATTACATGGTTGTTGAGATATTGGACATGTTCCCTTCTTTGAACACATTGGGCATGGGGATGGAATTTTTGAACCAGTCTAATTTCCCAGATGGAAGGAAATGTTTTGATTTGATCGTGTATATCTCTTGGTTTTATAGGTTTTTTGGGTTGAATGCCTTTTCGGGAAGAAAAAACAAGCGGTGATGCATTGCATCCCACAGAAAATATGGTTCCATCATGGCCTCCAAAATATCCTCGTCTGAATGGAACAAGTTATCTAAAGGGGAGTGTATTTGTGTGAGGCCCTAAGGAGGCGGTTCAGTCCTAACGGATCTGGTCGAAAGACATGAATATGATTCCATATTTGATGTTTTGGAACCAAGAAAGGTCGATAGGATGCAGACGGATTGAGTTTGCACCGTTGATGGTATAGCTACTTTCGTAGTTGTAGCGGTCTCGACACCAATGGTAGATGAGAAGACAACACGACTCATGGTTCCTATGAATGATGAGATGAATTGTATGTGGTGTTGTGTGTCATCGACATTGGATGGTGAAGGAATTTCCATTGTGGCAGCTTGCATGAAATAAATCTTAGGTTCCTCACGTGGCGTACTACGAGTACTTGCACTTTCCTACATTTGGAAGTTGTGTTGAGTGTAGAGGTGCCTAAATGATTCCATTATGGGGACCGACTTTGTTTCATGATTATGGCCAGTCCAAAGGGTGCACGGTATCACAGTGCTTATTGAGTATATGGTATGAGAACAAACACTACTCTTTGTCCCTAAAGTGGACGCTCGGAAAGGATTAGGTGTTGGGGTATGATTCCACTTTTTACATCTCCTTTTTTTGGTTTTGGAAGGTCTAGCTCCTTTGAGGAGTTTAGACTTAACATTTCTCTTGCCATTCGTAGCCTTGGGAGGTAATCAAAATTTATCGTATGGTGGAATTGTGAGAAAATCCTACAATAGCAGAGTGTGATTTTCACTTTATTAGAGAGATTGATCTGCGGGATGGGGGTGACCATGTGAAGGATGTTTGTAAGGTTCTTCTGTTCTCTACATTGATTGATTTGGTGGTCGACTTTATCACATAGCCCGCATGTCGTCCTTGGCTGGTCCTGGGTCCTTCCAGGACAGTTTGTTGATTTAGCTCTCCTAACATTTTGGTATTGATGGGGGGTAGGTTGCCTTGACTCTAGACCAACTATATCTCGACGGTGCATCTCCAACGAGCGTATGCTCTCTATTAGCAGGCACACTTGGGAGATGTAAGTATAGTGTCGAGTTTGATGGTTTCCTTGATAGACCAAACAAGATTGACTTTCTTCGATATTCCCTTCCCTCTAGGTTGCTGAAGTGATTGGATACCATTTGTGGAGAAATTCTAGGTCTGGGCATTGAGTGACTAGATGGTTACTTGCATTGCACAATGCACAGGTTGGTTTTATCCATGGAGGGCAGTTGGGGGTGACGATGTGCCCCTTGATTGGCCTCTTTTCTGCTAACATGAAGAGAATGGACCTGCTTGTCACATCTTCTTGTGTTGTCGAGATTTCCATGCATTCTGTATTTTATCTTTTTGCTAGGGACAGGCATACTATGGCCATGTGTATATTGTTTAACGTTGAACAGAATCGAGGGATATAATGTCAATGATGAACTAGGTGGTCGCCAGAACACACCTGACACGAATACTGGACTTCTCGTAGGCGGTCGTAGTATACGTGGTCAACATGATACCATCTCTGAAACAACTCTAGGATTGCACATTCAGCAATGAAATGATCACGTTCATCACAAATTGCACAGATTTGGATAGGAGGTGGAGGGCAATACCGAGGGGGAGGAGGTCGCTCAAGTGACACCTCGCCTCTTGTAGGTATAGTATTACTCGAGGTTCTCCCCCATCTGTTTGCATGGTGGGATTTGAGGTTTCCTCTTGGTATTATTTCTCTAGGGCGTGCAAGGCATACCTATCTCGTGGCATCTCTAAGAAATGATTAGTGTAATGCCCTTAATGGTCGGAGATGGCGCATGCGTGGTTAGTGCGTAATTTGTTTCCTTGATCTTTTGTGGGGTGTTCCTTTTTATGGGAACTTGGCTCCGCGGCATTTATTTTGGAGCTTAGAAGAGGTTTCAATTCATCTAATTCCAGGAAAATATTGGTAAGACACCTACTGTTAGTATGATTTCTTAATGCAAGTGTACGAAAAGATATCACTTTAGCTGCACATTAAAAACAACCCTAACAAAAAATATGGCTATTTAACTTCTTATATCTGCAATAGATGGTCGATACAAATGAAAAATAGACCCAGATCTATGCGAATAAAGAAGCTAAACAACAAAATGAAATAAGATTTTCTCCAAAATATCCAATGGACAAGACAAGAATTATAAAGAATATTTTGTATTGTGTAACACCTCGGAAGAGAACTAATATAGTCCCCCTCAATGGGATGGGTTCTTCACTGTCCTCAAATGCTTCAGCTTCAGAGTTTCTCTCTCAATGGTGTAGAATACCCAAGACGTGTAGAACTCAAAGGGAGCTCAATAAGCAAAAAGAAAATCAAAGTAAATCAAAGTGTGAGAATGATAAGAGGATCAAAGGTAAGGAATGAATGGAAAACCCTCCTATTTATACCAAAATATTGAATTATCCTTGATAATGGTGCATAATGAAGTATTATTAACCAAGATCTAGATCTAACTGCTTGGAATATTTTATTATATTTTGTTGGAGGGAAAAGGAATTTAAATTGGCAAAATTCCTTTATTTGGAAACAATAAACAAATTAAATATTTATTTATAATTTCAAGGATGGGATGAAGGAATAACTTAACAAACAATGATTTATTCTATTATTCCTAAATGATTTATTCAAATTTAACAAGGAATATTAATTTAATAATGATTTAATTAATTATTCCTATAGAATAAGAAGATAAATAATGATTTATCTAGATATTTCTCATTAATTGGGTTAAATATGACCGATAATATTATTAAACAAAGGTTTAAGTAATTATTCCTAGAGGAAAATCAAATAAATAAGGATTTATTTAACTACTCCTCATGGGGTTTTCTATTTGGACCATAAATAACTTAATAAACTATGGCTTATTTAATTATTTCTTAGTGAAAGCAATTTTACTATGGTAAAATTGGTCTTACATGGTTTATTTTGATCCATCTAATTATATATGATTATATGACCAAAAATTGGTGTAATAGAATTCCCTCCAACGTGCAAGTGTTAGGATCTAATCGTATGACCGAAGTACATTGTAAGAACACAATCACGAGACACTGAAGGGGAGTCATAGAGAGAGGTACATAGGCAAGTCGAAGCGAGAGAGGATAATAAACCTAAGGGGGCAAGACTGAAAACCATAAGTCTCCTTTAATGGTTGGGTACCTATACACAATGAGGTGGGTGAGGCATACCTATGCTCGCTGAGATGACAAAGCACAAAGAATAATGGTTCACTGAGTAAAATGAGACTGAGCTATAAATTACATGATATGTTGATGTAAACATGGGCCATTCAAAAATATAATGGATCCCACATACATATTGTGCCTGGGACAACAACCAGGACTGAATACAATAATATTTTAGTACAGGAGATATAATAAGAACCAGAGAAGCCCTGATAAATAGGAAAGGTCTCTAAAAATATAAATGGATCATCTAAGTGATACATGCATGTTATAGGTGTTGCAAGTGGCTGGGGCCGAACACATAAAATCTGAAGAGCTGCATTTGAGGCTGTAGAAGAGAATGAGGTCATTCGAGCATATGGGGGGCTACTTGGAGGGCCACCCCCTCATAAGGTTTGAAACATCTCACACACACCTGGGAATCACTCCATCAATCTGCTAGATCACCGAACTATCAAGTATACGAATCTCAATCATGTTGAAGTGGAAAGGATGAGAAAAAATCAAGTCAAATGGCGATAAGGAGTCCCTTTATCTGATCCAAGGCATCGAACAATGATGGAAGCTGGAACCAAGATACACCTCCCTCTAGACATGTCCTCTGGAATGAATGTGTTGATGTTGACTAAAGGAGGTCCGCCATAGGTGAGGCAATGAGGATTCCTCAACTAAAGCACGAGGGAATATAGTAGAGCAACTGATGGACTGACACTAGGGATGATGATGGAAAGGGGGATACTAAGTAGCAAATGGATGACTTCCCTTGTCAGAGCATAAAAAGCATGGATGACTTGGCAGCGACTGACTCGACTCCTAAGGGGATGGGGACAATGGGAATGGGGGCCAAAATGGGCTACAAAACAGAGGAAAAAGGCATGAATGGATGGAATATTGTAGTAAGAGGTAAAAGGGACTCGGGATAGACTCCATGAATGTGATGATGACTCAACTCGGATTCTCTGAACGAGGGCGGCTCTATGATGCTGCCACACAGAATAGGCCCGGTGGGGACCATAAAAGCATGAGAAACAGATGGTTACTCATGAAGAAAATTGACACAAGTGTTGACAAGTATGAAGGCTATGTGGTGCCCCAAGTGCAAGTGGCTCAAATGTAGAAATTCAATTTTGAGAGGCGATGAAGTGACCCTTCGTGGAAAAAAGGCTTTTGGATGAAGTATCAAATCACAAAAAATGAACGAGTACCCATTTTAGAGCTCAGTGAGATATTTCCAATGATGTTTATGGTTTTTCAAACAGAGCTACGGTTTGGTTGCAATTGGCAAAAGAACAATTAAGGTTTTTCTTTTAATAGGGGAAAGCCCCAAATCCTATGACGATCGTAGTGGACAAACCGACCATTTGAAATAGGATCTAGGACTTTCAGGAAGGTGCCCTTACTTGTCTAAAATTTTACCTTAATGCTTCTTGGAAGAATGGTTCCTAGTGAAGAATCAAGGTAAGAAAGGAATACAGGAATGAACTACTAGAGAAGGTCTAGAATCATCCCTGACCACAAAGTCAAACATGGGGACTAAGTGGTAAGTAAGGTATCATATAAAGTACAATATTTGAAGATATGGTATCAATAATATATGATATATGGCTCGCCGAAGAGGCCTATAGGAAAAACTATCGAAGGAATGGGAGGATAATCGACCATACCTAGATTGACGGGGTCTAGGCCGAGAATTATGAAATTCAAGTGAGAAGGTGGCTAGGGGTGCCATCATGCTCCCAAGCATGGGATATTTCCCCCAAGCATATGTGGTGGGGGGAAGTGATATGGTATGCTAAGGCAGGAATGATGCCCCTAGCTAGAAGTTAGTCAACGACAATGTCTAAGGGACTAGGTTAGTGATGTAAGATGAAGGAATGATTAAGTGGATCATCCCTAAATTGATATGAAGTGATGTGAGGCTCTAGAGGTTCTTCTAAATAGGGAATAATAATGGTACTAGAGTCAACACTACCAGATGAACTAGGAGGGTTGTAGAGAATTTCTTCTCATGGACTCTCAAATATGGGTGCCCCCTTACCCAAACATTGGGTGTCAATGTAATGGCCACAAGGTGTATGTGGTTCAAATGTATGGGTTTGAAGTAACGGGTCATATAACCAATCAAACTCACTATGGATGAAGTCTTTTCACTCCAGAACATACTGATCATGGGTGTGTTACAGAAAGAAGTACGCACGATGATGCATATCATCCCAAAGATAACCAGGCATGGTCATGCCTTCCTGTTGTGGCCAGCAACAACCCCCCTTCTTATTTAGTATTAACAATAATACTAAATAAGTGGGGACCCTTAGTCAAAAAATCCAAAAAAATCAATTAGTGCTTGTTTATCCTTTTTTCAATAAAACTTACTATCATTAACTTAAGAAAATTTCTTGGAAAATCTTTAATAAGATTAAGTTTATGATAGCATAGAATAAAATCATTCTTTGAGGAATATCGCGTTGCAAAAGAGTAATGAATCCCTCTTTATAAGTGGAATTTTAAATATTGCGATGCAAAATTACGTGCTAAAAGAACATCAATCGCATCACAAGTTTCAAATATCATATTTTATGTTGAGAAACCTCAAAACACCGATGTGCGATAACATATATCGCAAATCACATTTCGCAGAAAATATATTAAAGGATATTTGTCATATGTTATATTTCGCGATATTGCGATTTGCGAAGATTGCGATATTGCAAGATTGCGATTTGCGAAGATTGCGATTTACGAAGATTGCGATATTGCAATATTGCGATTTGCAAAGATTGCGATTTGCAAAGATTGCGATTTGCGAAGATTGCAAATTGCGGAGTTTGCGATCTGTGATATTGCGATATTGCGAAGAAAATCGCAGATCGCATTATCATAGATTCTTAAAGCTCGTTGTACGAAGAAAATCTTCTCCATAAATGTAGACTCCATTATTCGCTTTAATGTTTAATCAATGAATTGATTGTCACTCATCAATGAAAAATGGTTTCGTTTTGATTAAAGAGTTATTTCATGTAATGTGATATATTTCATAGCTCTTCAGCATTTAAAACTTGCCTTCACCTTTTTCATATCATTACTCTCACTTAATTCGAAAACTGCAGGCGCGAAGAATAGAAGACTATACAAAGCGATATTCAGAGTATTATGGGAAAGAAGGACAAAGCTCTAAGTTTTGAAAGTAAAGAGATGGCATCCTTGTACATAGACACTGCCTGCAACAAAGATGCTGGTATCACCACTTGAGATGGTATGCATAATTTGCTTGAAGAAGAAAACCCCAGAATAATGGATGTTTCGGCTACTGCAGGATCAATTGGTTCTTCTGAAGCATCTCTTACAGAGCTATCTTGTTCATTCTTACATCGGATAGCAGCAAGACCTAAGATTCTTCCATACACAGACATGGTGAAGTGGGTGCTGGATAGCACTAATATTACGGACAGACAGTTCAAGACTCAGGGGAAAGAGCTCATTGGCTCATTTACTCCAGAATATTTGAGGCTTACGTATCATTTTCCGGAGCCACAGGAAACTTACAACAAACAGTTTATAGAAAAGTTTGTCAAAGAAAATGCAAACCTAACAGAATGCACCAAAGAATGGTCCAGAAGAGATGAACCATTGAAGAAAGATAAACACGGTATGTACAGTACCGGTTCTCTCACTTCTCCATATTGTTTTGCTGCTACCATGCTATGTAGGCTTCTTGGAAAGCCTGACATTAATAATTTTTCATCTGAATGGCTACCATTGTTGAATGCTGCTGTTAATGCTACCATTGTAGATTGGGCTAAGATTTTGTCTGATAAATTAGCCACAGCTATTTTTAATTATCGGTCTAAGCAGACTGTCTCTCAGAGGATTTATAATCCTTTATACTTAGCTGTTTATGTAATGGATTCTATCTGTTATGTTTCTAAGTTTCCTTTAATGGGATGGCAATGGACAATTCATGATCCCCTACCCATTCATGTTTATCATAAAGAATTGTGGGATTCAAAGTTCATTCCCCATTTTTATAAGATTTTCCATGGCATAATGTTACCCCTGTACAGAATGTTGTATAATAAGGATGCACAGATCAAGAATGTAGAACAAGCAGCGGAGGAGGCAGCCACAACAGCAAGCAACATTATTGATTGTATAAATGAGAATTTTCAATAGGCAAATTTAATTTCATAAACTATTCCAGGATACCTACCACAAGCACAGCAACTGCAAATAGAATGGAAACAAAAAGCTGAAGAAAAGGCAGAATCGATTAAAGGATTAACAAAGTTAAATTGGGATTCTTACTGGGCATGTCTGGTAAAATCACACAGCCAATGCATGGCTCTCAATTGTATCATTAATTCTGCCGAGAAGATAGTGCCATCACTTGCCGATGCCATTTTCACAGGGCAATTAAAATCTGAAGTTGGCCAGCCTATTCTTCTCACATCGATGTTGAATGCTTGCAAACTCAAAGATCAGATTCATAAGTAGTTAGTTGATAGTTTTAAATTTCAGATTTAGTATTAGTTTTACTTTATTTTTGCCTAGAAAGAGGACGGTCATTTAAAACGTATCCTAAATTTTTGTAAATAAGTTATTTTTTAAGATTTAGTTAGTAGTATTTAAACCCTTCTCATGCATTTAGAGAAGGGTCCTGAAATTTGTCAAAAACTTGTCCTCAGAACATGCACTTTTGCACCCTCAGAGGAGGTTTTGATGAATGAATGGAACAATATTTATTGATATCTGCATTTAATATCTGCTACTGATGTTGCACTTTTGTACTCTTAGTAGATGTTGGATTAAGAAGAGATAAGTCATTATTGCTTGAAGCTCATGCGTAGAACTAGTTATAAATGGTACTTTTATCTCTTAACTATTTCGGCCTTGTGTTAAAGTGATATTTATGTTCGTTATTTATATATTGATGCTAGAATGCTTGAGTTATCATTTGACACTTTTGTATGGTGATAGCTATTTATTTATGCTTGATGTATGAATAGCTTACTATGTGATATGTTTTTCATAGCTATTTCATCTAACTTTTTATATGAAATGGTTTATCTTTATTGAATTATTTTCTTGTAACAATTGAATGATCTTTATTACCAATTGTTATTCGAAATCATTTTAGATCGCATAAATAGAAAAATTACATCCCAGGTTAGTTTAGAATTAGATATTTCTGTTTAAATTAGAATATAATTTGCATATGATTAGATTAGAAATAGAATAAAAGCATTTCACTTAGGGACTTTAAAAAGGAAATATCAATTCTCAACACACACACACATATTGGGAAACTGGTCCCATTATCCCCAATCGGACCCACTACACCAAATGGAAAAGGAACTGCTAACCAAGGTCTGGACCGGGTGGGTATCCCCCTTGTTGTAAGACCCGATTTTCGGGGCTTCAACACTTCCATAATGTCTTCATATGAAAGGAAGATGAGGGGGCTGGTGGAAGGGAGACCACATGATGCGATGAATCTACCTGGTGCATCATCATGAGAGATATGGTTCACATACGCATGGCTACTGAGGGTAGAAGAAGAGCTAGTAGATGAAACATCTACCAATGTTGAGTCCAAGGTGATTGTCGAAGGAGGTTCAGTCGAAACAGAAGGGAATGCCCCGAAGGGGTTTTCTGCCAAGGATCTCATGGATGATGATAGATAGAGGATGGTGGCCAAAGGTTCCATCATCTCAACATCAGGAGGAGGTACGAAAATGTCTTCTAGTTCAGGTTGAGCCAAACATACAAGTAGAGGAGTAGTGGATGAGCTATGCTTGATCTTTATTCAGTGCACGACTTCAAGGGTGTTATGAAAATATTCGAGATGAGGAAAAAGTTGATAATAGTGGCCATAAATATCACACAAAGAACAAGGGTGATTTGTGCACAACGTTTTGAGTTTCTTAGCTGAATTAGGTAAGGTAACATGGACCTCTAGGATATCAGATCCAAGAAACGCGTCATTGACCACAGGTTTGAGAAGAGGAATTTTAGGAGAATTTTGGGTGGCATGCCCAACAACATCACACAAAGCGCACGAAGGTGAATTCTTTGGAGGCTTAGGAGGAGCAAGATTTATTTGGGTAGCACTATCCTTAGGTTCCTTATTTCTGTCTTTTCCCCATGATCAGATGCATTCGCAATAGGAGTAGAATCTTGTCGAGGTGGTGAAGGAACTGAAGCAAAGGTAGGAGTCATGGGGACTGGTTGGACCAGGGTCAAAGCTGTATAAGGTTTGAGCTGACTAGGCGGGGTTTCTACTGGGGGATCGATATACCAAAATGTGATCCCTAGGGTCAAATTAGGAAGGCTCAATGTAACCATAATAGGCACCGAAAAGACTCCAAAGGGAAGAGCAAAAAATGTTATCTGATCGAAGGGTTAATGGCTTGGTGAAATGGCTCCCAACTAGTCAAGGCTAGGGGGAACCGTTCCTAGTTGAAAAGGGGTGGAAGAGACACAAAAAAAAGAGGAGGCTCCTTGAAAGGAAGGCTCTGCAGGCTCCGTCAAGTGACCAACAGCAAGTTGTGGATCAGTATGCTGCTGGGCGGTTGAACGAGACCGCTTGTGGCTAGTCTGAGACGATTGAATCATGCAAAAATTCGACGAGATGGGATTTGCAATAAGAGGGGAGGGACGAGGGAAAGTACCTAGCAAGGTGGAATCTTTATAGACTCCAGGTGAAACACTGGTAATAGGTGTGACTTATTTCTTATCGGCCACAGAAGATATGACAGACTCAGGAGAGAGCTGATACTTCGGTTCGTAATATGTAAACTAATAAATGGTAATGATCTTTCCATTGTGAGGAAAGCACATCTTACTGTGAACCGCATATGTGTCAATAGACATTGCAAAGGTGTAACTATGACCCAACAGGATGTTGTATTCCAAGGGGGCATCAATGACTTCAATGTCAGTACAACAGTCTTTCCCGCAAGAGTGACAGGACAATTTTAGTACATGCCAAGGGGCCGAGAAGAGTGACTGTCCCAAGCATGCAAAGTGATGGTGGATGGGGCTAACTCAGGTGATGCGAGTTTCTTCCAAACAGAGGCGGACATCAAGAAAGTGGATGTGCCCTTGTTAATGATACAACTCGAAACATGGGCATTCCGAATCTTGACAATTATTTGGAAGGAAATGGATGAAGGTAAAGGCGGTGTTCTGACTTGTCAACATCAGAGATGACCAAACGATCATCTGAAGGATCCACAGTGCCCAGAGCAGATAATCGAGCTTTACGTTATGAAGGGCATCACTGGGGGACTTCTAACGTTGACATAAAAACATGATATTGTGCTAAGTCATCTATTATTCTATAATTATGGGCGGCTTTGGAATAAGTAGTAGTTTTGCATAACGTCCCTTTGGGGATCTTGGGAAGGACCTCTGCTCATGGTTGAGGGATCTGTAATGGGGCATCAAGTTTCAAACTAGACTCTGTGGAAACTTTGGTGTGGGACTCAGTTGCTAAAGAACCAGGAGGCTTCCCATATTAGCACGACCTAGTTTTAAGGTTGACATCAGTGTTATTAACCACTTCAAAATTCATCATGAGAATCTGGTAATCAGAGGTACTAGACAGAGAGGTTTGAGAGGCTACCTAATATTGAGGGGTTGGGAAGACACATATCCTTTCTAAGGGAAAGGATTAGTAAAATCAGTCAGTTGAACATGCACAATATTTGGAGGAAGCGAAGCCAAGGCTTTATGTCCTCTAGATGCTTCTTGTGCTTCCCACAACTGATGCATTTTGGGTAAAGGGGGAAATCGTGAGTATAATGACCATGCACACCACAACAAGAACAAGTCTTGTTTGTACGAAGAGGCTTGTCCTGCTTGGGATGAGTACCCTATTGTTGGTTGCTAGTGTTTAGAGAATTAAGTTGGCACCCTTGATTACCTAGCATTGTTTGGTGTTGGTTGCCTTTCCTCTTTTTCTTTGAATTGGGAGGATCAGTCACGCTTTGCTGTGCATACACCTAACTCGGAGGGGGAGGTGGTTGTTGCGGTAGAGGTTGAGAAGGCATAGGAGGCTAGGGTGCTAATGCCGGAGGCACTGAAGCACGAGGTTTTTGATATGTATAGAAAGGAGGTTGAGAAACATTAGGGTAAACAGGTCGAGAAACCACAGTCCCTGGCATTGGTTGATGCAATGGAGCAAATGTGCTTTGTCCTAGATACATGTTGTCGAGAGGGGGATAAGTGCTAGAGGAATTGGCCCCCCCTAAGCGAAACCATAACCCATGGGAGGACGAGTATAAAAATGTGAAAGAGATCCAACGATACCATTGGCGGCATGAGACGCCCTCGGTGTGTTTGCACCACCAGGTCTAGGAAGATTTGGTAAGATGGTATAAACATAACCAGACTAGGCATAGATGAGGTCATATTTCAACATGATTTGGAGAGCTTCTTCCTCTTTTTGAGGAAAGTGAGACGTGACATATTGACCAATAGAAGGAAAAAATGTCCTGAGAAACCAATCCATATAGACATGGTCGTTGAATGTGGGAGCTCGACATAAGCTCCTCCTTCTACGCCATTCTTGGATAGGGTCAGAAAGGCAGGTGGTAGAAGTTTGACGGAATGCGGTCAACAACTCAATATCGGTATCATATTGGAGAGGTAACTAGAATTAGGATAGAAGCGCTTTAGCAAGAGTCACAAAATTGAAATGAGAGGCAAAGGTCTTATCAACATACCACTTTGCAATGTCTCCAGTGAGCGTATGCTAGAACAACTGAAGACAGATAGAGTCATCAGTGATAGAATTGGATGAACACCACATGTGGAAGGAGTGGATGTGATTAGTAGGGTCCTCTCCAACATTTCCTTCGAACTATATGGATTTCAGAAGGGATCTTAGTTGACATAATAGTCCAACCTAGATCATGGTGTATGGGATCGTTGATTAACTGGTTGAAATCGGGAAGGTTCAAACCTGCCATAAAAGGTAGCAAGGGAGTAGTCAAGATGGTTTCGGTATTGATTGGACTACTAACATTTCTAGAATTAGGTCTGGGGCTACCAACAGAATTAGGACCATCCTACATTGGCACCTGACATGGTGGGAGAATGAGGTAGAGGGGAACCGGGTTTGGAATCAGAATGTGGGCTCGATGGACCATAATCAGAGGTATAGGGACTCGGTGGAGGACTGACTTGGTGGTAACGAGGTGGAGTAATTATTCCTAAAGGAAACTAATTATTAAGGCCTAGGAGTCTTGGGGATAAATTCCTGGGGGGCGCAATGATCGCAAGACACCGATACCCAAATAAGAAGGAAGAGAAATAAACAAAGGTGCAGAGGGGAAGATAAATTAATGATGATGTTTATGTCTTGGTTTGGAGGCATAAACCAAGTACTCTTCGATTTGGGTGTGCGTGTGTGTGATCTGTGTGTTAATTTTAATTAAGCCCAGACGGTTGTGTATAAAGAAAAATAAAAAATGATGTATAGCTGTAAATAAAACTGAAGTGACGATAAAATAAACAGCTAAAGGTGCATAAATTATAACCAAAAAATTAGGGAAACCAAAAAAATATTCTAAGAGGAGGGTGAAATTGAATCAAAACACAAAAAATGGACAAAATATCTAAGTTTTGAAGGACATGGATCTAATGAATCAGATCTGCTGAAAAGAGGTGCAAAAAACAACAAAAAACTAGAGGAAAAACTGCTGCAAAATGGGAGGCGGGAGGTTAAAACCCTAAGGGAAACAAAAGGAACCCTAAGAGAGAGGTCAATCAAGACTCAAGAGGGAGTTTTTTATGAGTTAATAACCGATCTTAATGGATCTAAAAGAAAGAGGGATCAAACCCTGAAAAAATTGTTGAAAGCGCTACAAAATATTACACTACCTACTTAGCTAAACCCTTCCTAAAAAGGTGGAAGTGTACTGAAGCCCTAAGAGGCTTGTTCCCACTTCAAAAAGAAAGAATGAGCATATCCAGGCCTAATACAGGAAAATACAAAGACCAATCAACCCTGGATAGTACTCGCATAAAACCCTGAAAATTATAGAAAAAAAACCCAGCAAAAAAACGCAGCTCGTAGGTACAAACCTGCTAACTGGTGAACTCAAAATTTTTGGCCCAAAAGCTACTATCTGAGCCCTGAACTCGTAGGTTTGGGGCTGAAAACTGTGATATGCACTTCTGGAAGTCTTAGAGGTAGGTTGGGAAAAAAAAATTCATCTGTGTCACAGCTGATACCTGTTACCTTCAGAAAACACCCATAAACATGCGGCACTAGCACATTTGGCCCAATTTCCAATGGCCACAATGTTGCTCTTCTGACATATAGGCATCCCAAGGGAAACACTTTGAGGCAGGGAAAAATTTGGTTTCTCCTAGAGTCACAATTCCGACACTTCAGTTAAGTGTCGGAAGAGCGACACATTTTCCAACATTTACATACAGTCGTCGCTCTTCCGACATTACATACTTAGCGTCACTATTCCGACGTTAGCAAGATTTTTACTATTCCGACATTAGAAAAAGCATTGATAGAACGATGGGCACAAGCGTCATAAGACCGACGAAAAAAAAAAAAAAGTAGACTTCGCTAGAACGACGGTTATAAGCATCGAAAGACTGACGAAATTGAAAATGTAAAAAACATGAACGTCATTAGAACAATGGTTATTGACCATTGGAAGACCGACGAAACCAAAAGATTTAAAAAATGTAAACGTCGCTATATCAATGGTGCTATGCGTTTGGAAGACCGACGAAACAGAAAATGTTAAAAGAAAAGGAAACATCGGAATATTGACAACAGTAAACACACATGTAAAAGAAAACGTTGCAGAATTTTGGTCATAAAGAGAATCCACACAGTTCATAGGAGTGTAACTTATTCGAAACTTATTGGAATGACACAGAATTCTTCCTTGATCGAGAGCTATATTGGGAAATAAGCTATAGATCTTCGCATGGTTTAAGTTGACTCAGAAACAAAATATACTTCTGCCAGGAATCGAACCCTGAATTTGAAGCCCTAACTTGAGGTATCTTAACCGAGCCTATTTATCTTTGAAGCAGTAGAGGTTCGATATTTTGCTTCAATAATAATATCAGTGAATCTTTGGTCACATTGAAACGAAAGAAAGTTATAGGCATCGAGCAGTGGAAGAATTTGATGTTTTGCAACAATGTCGATCCTCTTTTAGTTTTGAGAAGAAACAGCCATTGAAATATTCTATATAGTAATTTACCTTGAAGACTTGTAGTAGCATCATTGAAAGAAGCAGTCCTGAAGGTGTATAAATTTGTGGACATCTGAATATGTTTTTAAGATCAAACCTCCTTTGTGACAAAAATCACTTCGCTTGATAAACTAAAGAAGTTAGTTTGGATCCTCCATTGGATTGAGAAATATGTCAAAGTTGTATTGCATTATGTGGTGAAAACCGTGTCACTGATTATAGGCTATAAAAAGTGTTCACAATTTTTCATCTCCCTCAACCAATGGAAAGGATCATAACCTTTAGGGAAGAAGTCAACTTTTCATCATCAGCTTAAAGTGCATTGTCTATTTTCCAAATTCTTTTCCAACAACATTGAACTAAATCAGTGTTGCATAAGTCACCTTGGCATGACCAGTCTTGAAGCAGATGGTTCAAAAGGAACAGAGCAGATCATTGCAAGGCTAAATTCAGAGAAATTCTATTGGTATCGTCATATAGTCATAAGTACTTGTGGTATCAGTAATATTGAGGTACTATTGATATACTACTGTTTTTGAATGGGAAGATCATGTGAGAGAGATTGCAAGTGCATGCGTATTGCTGGGATTTGGTAATTAGAATTTTATTGATACAATTGTAGCATGATAAAGTCTCATCTTAAATATGAGGATCATAATGATGAAAGCTAAATGAACAACTGAAGCAAGACTTTAGAGGGAGGTATAGCATCCCTCATAGAATGGATGGATGGATTTTCCACATGGACCAAAGGAATAATGATCAGAAAATTAGCAGGTTGTAGAGAACTCTATGGTTATGTTTTGGGCAAGGTCACTTTCCTGATATTTAGATGGCTAGATTTATGAACTAGAAGCACAAAGAGGGCTTAGTTTGATGAAATGACATGGAAAAAACTAGGAGTTTTTATGCATATATGGGTTTACTCCAATATTACAAAAGTCAATGAGTTAGACCCAGACTTGCAGGTTAAACCTAACTTGGCCTGTAAAAAAGAGGCAAGTTAATCTGGTAGAGAGTCAAACTAGCCATCTCAAAACATAGACCAACGTAGGAAGGTGCCTGTCATAGGAAGACTGAGAGTTGTAATATTAAATGTGGCATATAAGATGAGCATAACTCTCAGATCTGACAATCATTCATGTCCTAATCTCTGTAATTTTGGAGGAAAAAATATTAGCCCTTGGTTGGGAAAAGTCTTGTTTGATTCCAAGTGCAGTGGCCTAACCATATTGTGTGGATCTACTAAACGCAAAAGTATTATCCTTATCCAACATTTATGAGTCTATGACACATATCCATATAGTTTCTTGAGTAGACAATCTCAATGAGATTTTACAGTCCTTCATTAACTTAAAGGACTGATCTGAAACATTTTCTAGACACCTGTATACACTAATATATGACTTATGTGTAGAAGGTTTGGCTCTATGTTAGGGAAAATATCTCTAGTACATCAATTACAGACCTCTTTAATGCATAACTGAGGAATAATTCATGGCATCTATTAAACCTCTCTAGCAAGATTCTCCATCACTTCTGAATAATTTCTTGATCTTTCAAGACCTCCTCAAGAAGCCTCATTTCCACACTACACTGAGCTTTTTCTATCCACTTGCGCTAGTAGCAGCCAATATTGGTTGGGGAAATTTCATACATATATTGACAAGTATTTTTTGACGTATTTGAAGGGTTCACAAGACTATTTTGAAATATGATTTCTACCTAGAAATGGAAGCATTCATCTATGTATAGAGGGTCTCTTTCACAAGTTGAGATCACTATCTTTTGTGCCCTTTTCTTATGCATATACATTAAAAATAATATATGTGACATGGGAAGTTCCTTCTTGTGGTAAAATAAGTTGAATCATACGTGAGAGGAAGTTGTTGGGTTAATTGTCTTGTGATATGTGTTGACATCATAATCCTTGAATATTAAAAAATGATGATCTAAGAATTTTGATGGCTATCTTCAAAAGTCAAGTCATTTCAGTGGAATTGCACCATATGTAAGGGTGGATCAGATCAGTGATTGACATCTACAATAGAACTACATCTTCATGCCATTAACAACTCAATTGGCATCCACATAACCTTGACATCTCAAAGGCATCTTCAGATAGGAAGCATCATTTGAAGATATGAGGTACAAAAATGTTTGAAGAAGTATTTTGTGGTATATATGGAAGTCTGGATGAGTTAGTTTACTACTACTATCTATTGAGGCATGACTCAAATCATAGCATTAAAGTAGATCTACAAAGAGTGGGTTCTACAGGCATATTAGTGATCCTTTTTCTTCAAGACAACATCATCATCAATGGGTAGCGTAGAGTTGTTTCTAGAGGGAAAATTATCTATAAAATATAGGATAATGTTTCCATGACTCTAATATACAGTTCAATAAAATCAAATTAGCCTAGAAATGATTGTCTTCTAGACATCAACTTCAGCCAAAATATGGCCTGCAACATGCCAAAAGCTTCTACAGAAAATACGACAAGAAAATAAGTACATTTAGCTAATAAAATACACATTAACATATTGCATACCAATGATCAGTCAAAATTCACACTTGTAATGTTTCTCTACTTCTCCAAATGAAAAAATATGTTATGTACATTATCAGTGCTAGTATATGAACATAGTTTCACTTGAATGTTTAACTAATGGGTTCCTACATATAGGAACAATCACCTAGTCTGTCACGATATGTCCTAGTGGCAACTTGGACCAGTTGTTGTGACAATGACCCAGGTCAAAAACCTAGCATGCATGATGTTCCCTTGCATTTAGTTTTCCCAATGTGGCTATTGATCTTAGGCCCTGTGTTAATTAATTATTGTAACTTGGTGATGTAACCTTCAGGTAGACCAATGGTATGCCACTGGCAAGGTACTAGCAACCACGTGTGTGGGATGTTCTTACTTCCAGGTTTATCATCCAAAAAAAGATATTCATGTTTTTTAAATATAGGAAAAATCACTCGCATGATGCTTTCCTCTCGTGTTCTTACCGCTATTGTCTATCCCAATAGTGGTGTAGTGTTTGTCGTTAGATTTCTTGGTTTTCCTATATTTATGACAAGGTAGAAACAACGATTGAATTTATTAGCTTACATATTTTACAATTAAAGTTCCACAGAAGTAGATGGAAACATTAAACAAACACTAAAGATAGCATACAAATATCAAAACTTCATATTAGCAAGAGCATTTTTTAATCTTGTATAATGGAGGGAAGATGTAAATTCATTAGAAACTTCAAAATACTTGTGCAAAGTCCTGCCAAATCCTAGAAAGCATGATTCGAAATACAATTTAAAATTCAGGTACTGAACTATCTCGATTCCCAATGGATTGCAGCATGATGTATATGATGGACAGGTGGAGAGAATCTATCGCACACCTAAACAAAGCATAACATTACTATAGGATAGACTGAAACACTCTTAACAGTGGATTTCATGAGGGAAATAGACAAAATTGTGAATATAGAAACAATGGAGTTCAAAAAAAGCATGATTAATGAACTGATAAAAACATCCAGATGTCATCACTCCTAAAAAAAGCAACAAGGGTTCTAGACATCACTGAGAAGACCACTTGATTATGTTTATAAACACCCTCATTAGTCCTCATGATCCTCCGAGTATACCAACGTAGGGAGGTGCCTGTCATAGGAAGAGTGGGAGTTGTGCTAATAAATGTGTCATATAAGATGAGCATAACTCTTAGATCTGACAATCATTCATGTCCTAATCTCTGTAATTTTGGAGGACAAAATATTAGCACTTGGGTGGGAAAAATCTTGTTTGATTCCAAGTGCAGTGGCCTAACCATATAGCGTGGATCTACTAAACGCAAAATTATTATCCTTATCCAATATTTATGACACATATCCATATAGTTTTTTTAGTATACAATCTCGATGAGATTTTACAGTCCTTCATTAACTTAAAGGACTAATTTGAAACATTTTCTAGACACCTATATATAGTAATCTATGACTTCTGTGTAGAAGGCTTAGCTCTATGCAGTTAGGGAAAATATCTCTGGTACATCAATTACAGACCTCTTTAAAGCATACCTGAGGAATAATTCATGGCATCCATTAAACCTCTCTAGCAAGATTCTCCATCACTTCTAAATAATTTCTTGATCTTTCAAGACCTCCTCAAGAAGCCTCATTTCCACACTACATTGAGCTTTTTTTGTCTACTTGGGCTAGTAGCAGCCAATATTGGTTGGGACAATTTCATACATATATTGACAAGTATTTTTTGACATATTTGAAGGTTCACAAGACTATTTCGAAATATGATTTATACCTAGAAATGGAAGCATTAATCTATGTATAGAGGGTCTCTTGCACAAGTTGAGATCACTATCTTTTGTGCCCTTTTCTTATGCATATACATTAAAAATAATATATGTGACATGGGAAGTTCCTTCCTGTGGTAAAATAAGTTGAATCAGACGTGAGAGGAAGTTTTTGGGTTAATTGTCTTGTGATATGTATTGTAATCATAATCCTTGAATATTCAAGAATGATGATCGAAGAATTTTGATGGTTATCTTCAAAATTCAAGTCATTTCAGTGGAATTGCACTATATGTAAGGGTGGATCAGATCAGTGATTGACATCTACAATAGAACTACATCTTCATGCCATTAACAACTCAATTGGCATCCACATAACCTTTAAATCTCAAAGGCATCTTCAAATAGGAAGCATCATTAGAAGATATGAGGTACAACAATGTTTGAAGAAGTATTTTGTGGTATATATGGAAGTCTGGATGAGTTAGTTTACTACTACTATCTATTGAGGCATGACTCAAATCATAGCAGTAAAGTAGATCTACAAAGAGCAGGTTCTACAGGCATATTAGTGATTCTTTTTCTTCAAGACAACATCATCATCAATGGGTAGCATAGAGTTGTTTCTAGAGGGAAAATTATCTTGCTAAGGTTTATTCTTTCATACAAATTCTACAATATAGCCCAAATTGTGTTCGTTGAGACTAAACCCCTTATTTGAGGTATAATGGGATCCAAAATCAAAGAATACAGAATATATCTTGTAACTCTAGCCTTCCACTTTTTCTATTTTGATCCTTCAGTGTTATTTAATCACCCTCAACCAACTAGACTAGTGTTTGATGCATCGGTAGATTCAGGATTTTAAACTTCCTAATCCTATAGTTCTTTCCATATAATTTTATTTTACAAAGAGGCTTTCTCATCCTTGTGGATAGTCCTGGTGCAACACAAAATGATGCTCCAGTAAATATCTTTACTTCAATAGTTTTTTCAAATCTCCAGAACATATCCACTTTCTTCTACCCCAACTTCAACTTATAAGAATAACAACTCTAAAACATATTGCCCCTACTGATGTGCAGGATCAAAAAAGCCAGATGGCTATGCTCCACATGTTGAAAATGTTTGGGTTACTAGTGCAGTAGAGAAATTTTATTTTCTTTATTACAATCCAGCTCAAAACATCAAGCATAGAACCAATTAGCACTCTACACCATGTTGATCAGCACTGCAAATATGAACCGGGAGACCATTGCACTACACCTAATCATGCCAAACAACTATGATACCACTTCTATAATGAAAAAACAGAGCAATACTTATGACTAGTTAACATACATGAAGCAAACATAGCAATGTGGGGGTACCCAAGGCATCTCCTGAAAAGGAGAGATGAAAAGCATGAAGCTAAACTAGCAAAAGAACAAATAACAAAATAAAAAAATAGAGTGGTCTCTCAAGCAGATAAAACCTAGACATTGAACTAGAGGACAATCTTGTGTAGAGGAAACGAAGAACAAGAAATCTTGTGACTTTATTATCATCTAATAAAGTAGGGGTATTTATTATTAAGCATGGTGATTAATAGAAGAATTCAGTCTTGAACTCTATATTTTGTTGCCAATATTTTTTATTACTGACAACTCTAATAGTAACACCATTGTTTTCTTTCCTTCCTTTGTATCCTATGCTAGCGCACCCAAGGGAATGATAGATTTGTTTCCACTTTTCATCAAGTGCACTTAAGAGGAACTAGTTTTGGCAGGTGGCAACTAGACATTCCTAATACAGTTGAGGGAAATCTGCCCATCTTCAGGAGCATTTACATCACCAATTTTCTGGGATGTGGGTAACATCCCAACAGAAAAAGAGATGTCCCCAATAGTTTCCTTGTACCTCATGGACAGGGAAAGACTAAATTCTAAGCCAACCCACTTTCATTTTTCATATTATGGTAGTTGGATCCATTCAGGGTGGGCTGACAATAAGCATAGATCCATTGATTGATCCATCAGTGGATGCATCCCTTAGGGGTGGGACATATCCTTAACGCAACTAGGTCCCATCCAAGATAAAAGGGGAAAGGATAAAAATATGCTCATGCATATATGAGAATGGACTATATCATTTATCAATGACATAAATAGAAGTTAGAACACATAAAATAATAAAAGTATTTCATCTAACACAGTTATGTATGAAGACTTGAATCTTCTACTCTTACAGAAATTGTCACATGCCATTTTTTATGTATGTATGAGTAGGGGAATGACAACATATCCTCCCAGGCTGGTGGGAATCCCCAACTAATAAATAAATGCATGATTGGTGGGCCCTGTTACCCGCCATGTAGCATGAGAATTAAAACAGTTGAAGACCTCACCCAAGCAGGTTGCACTTGGAGAATTTTGGCTTTCTAGCTTGTTACTTCTCATGTTATATGAGGCCTACACTTGTGAATATTTTCACTACTATTGTCATTTCCACCACAAAGGGAGGTTTACATGTTGAACTTTAGATGGCCCTAGATTCGTGATTGCATTTGATGAGGTTTTGGTGATGCCCTTATCCTAATAGCCAACAAGCATGTTTGTCTTGTTCAATTCCCTCAAAATCTACTAGAACTGCTACCCAAAATGTTGAAACTTTTGGTGCCTCTAAGCTGGTTTTTGTGTCAGAGAAACATCCAGAAAGTGCACCAGCTGGAAAAATTGTCCAAAACATCATTACAAGAAAAACATGGCCAACAACCTACAAAATACGTACAATCAAATGAGATGAGTGATAAATGACAACTAAACAATATACAACCAATACCATCTACTACTGTTAAAACTATTGAGGTAATGGGCATATACAATTTTTTTAGATTTATAGGTTAATGATTAATCATAAGAAATCGAAAAAATTGTATTCACACAAATGAGAAGGACAAAGGAATCAACTGCTAAGAAAATGACTTCATTTTCCAATAGCATGTAGAGTGATAAAATATTTGTTTGATAAGCTTAAGGAATTTAGGCAACTCCATTGGGATAAACTAAAATACAACAGCTTCCAATATTTCAATATAAATGATAATGTGGCAAGAAAACTTGCTTAACAAATATCTCACCAAAGTAGTAAGTGTGCTTAAGTAACAACTCCTATATACCTAGGAGATAACAAAATGCTGCAATAACCTGAGACTTTGTTGAAGGTTTTTAAGAATTGCTTCATAAAGAACATATATTGCCATAACACAAATATTACAAAAGTGACTTGAAATGATTAGCTTCTGCAATTTGGACAATATTTTGATTTTCATCTAAAAACGTATTGTGAGATTCCCAACAATCCTCCACAGCATGGGGTCTTTACTATTAAGCAAGGTGACTCTAGATAATGGGTCTTCATTATTAAGCATGGTGACTAGTAGAAGAATACAGTCTTGAACTCTATATTTTGTTGCCAATATTTTTTATTTAGTGATAGCTCTAATAGTAACACCACTACTTGCTTTCCTTCCTCTGTATCCCATGCTAGTGCACCCAAGGGAATGCTATATTTTTTTTCACTTTTCATCAAGTGCACTTAAGAGGAACTAGTTTTGACAGGTGGAAACTAGACATTCCTAAGACAGTTGAGGGACATCTACCCATCTTCAGGAGCATTTACATCACCAATTTTATGGGATGTGGGTAACATCCCAAAATAAAAAGAGATGTCCCCAATAGTTTCCTTGTACCTCATGGACAGGGAAACACTAGATTCTAAGGAATCAACACAAATGAGAAGGACAAAGGAATCAACTGTTAATCAAATGACTTCAATTTCCAATAGCATGTAGAGTGCTAAAATATTTGTTGGATAAGCTTAAGGAATTTAGGCAACTCCATTGGGATAAACTAAAATAAAACGAATTCCAACATTTCAATATAAATGATAATGTGGAAAGAAAAATTGCTTAACAAATAGCTCACCAAAGTAGTAAGTGTGCTTAAGTAACAACTCCTATATACCTAGGAGATCAGAAAATGTTGCAATAACCTGAGACTTTGTTGAAGGTTTTTAAGAATTGCTTCAGAAAGAACATGTATTGCCTTCAGACAAATATTAGGAAAGTGACTTCAAATGATTAGCTTCTATAATTTGGAAAATATTTTGATTATCATATAATAAAGTAGGGGTCTTTACTATAAAGCAATGTGACTCTACATAATGGGTCTTCATTATTAAGCATGGTGACTAGTAGAATAATTTAGTCTTGAACTCTATATTTTGTTGCCAATATTTTTTATTTACTGACAGCTCTAACAATAACACCACTGCTTATTTTCCTTCCTCTGTATCCCATGCTAGTGCACCCAAGGGAATGCTAGATTTTTTTTCACTTTTCATCAAGCACACTTAAGAGGAACTAGTTTTGATAGGTGGCAACTAGACATTCCTAAGACGGTTCAGGGAAATCTGCCCATCTTGAGGAGCATTTACATCACCAATTTTCTGGGATGTGGGTAACATTCCAAAAGAAAAAGAGATGTCCCCAATAGTTTCCTTGTACCTCATGGAGAAGGAAACACTAAAGTCTAAGCCAACCCACTTTCATTTTGCATATGATGGTGGCTGGATCCATTCAGGGTGGGTTGACAATGAGCATAGAGCCACGGATTGATCTATCAGTAAATGCATCCCTTAGGGGTGGGACACATCCTTAATGCAACTAGGTCCCATCTAAGATAAAAGAGATGAGGACAAAAAAAATCTCATGCATACATGAGAATGGACTATATCATTTATCACTGACAGAATGTGATATTCCTTTTCATAAATATCAAAAGTCTGTGCCAGAGATGGACTGCGGGGGAATTTACTGGATATTTCACCTTCTAAATAAGGGTGAGATCTAGAGGCTTGCTAGCCCTTTGCAGACTCTGTCTACAGATATGTGAAATTTCCTAGTAGGAATGGCTAGCAACCCAAGCCTGGAAAATGCATTTCCCAGGAATGGAGGCAATAGGATTTGATCACTGGTCTTGGATCCTTTGAATATATCTATCTAGAGATGAAATCCAAGAGTGGGATCAAAACAAATGTCTCTAGGAGCTTAAGACAAGTCTCCTTTTCCTGTGTAACTTCAGAAAATGCCCAATGAAGAAGGCTGCATCAACAATGAACATGTACTAGCATAGCAACGTTATATGAGAGAGAAAATGTGCATGAAACCATAAATATTCACTTAATATATATAGTAGCAAGGAAATATACAAATTCTTGGGAAATCACTCACTCAAGATGAGCAAAGAACCCCTCAATGGCATGCATATGGAAACATATCACAATACTGCTACACAAGGATGCTTGTGACTAAAATTGCGCAGTCAATAGATGGTGATGCTACATACATAATGTCAATACATGGATATGGAAGTTTAAAGCTCAAATAAATATGGGGGAGCAAGATCTCAACCCCTAAAATCACTAATACATCAATCCTTGGAAGGATTGGCTGAAATGTACAAAAAGGCAAAATGCCGGAGTTGCTGCCTCTAAACTGGAATAGCACTGAAACTCAGAAAATTGATGGAGATGGCTGAAGATGCTACATATTCTGAATATATCTCCTCTAATGGATCTTTCAAGACAGAGGCTGATCCAATCCCTGAAGATCTCTCCCTCCAAATTAGTGGTGCAAACCCCACTGCAGTTCTGCTAAGAAATAATGCAGTCAAAGGAAGGGATTGTGCTGTGAATGATGAGAGGAGCTGGGCCTGATGAAAATATATAGAAAATAGATATGAAATCTCCTCTAGTGGCCTCCCGGATGCAAATAAGCTCTCTCCTCTAAAATCTGAGCTCCGGAAGTGATGCTATGGAAACCTCCACTACAACCCAGTAACACAATGTTTCCTGCAAAACTGAAAACACTGTACTGAAGGGAAATGATTTGGCCTTGAACTAGAATGTGGAGAAGCTGAAGAAAAAACCTTCAAGAGGCTTCTCAAGAAAGAGGGAATCCTAAACAGGAGTTCCCTTGTGCTAAAGAGCACAGCTCTCACAGTTGAGCAACTGTAGAAAGCAAGCAATTCGAAATATCCATGAATGAGAAAAATTGTTTCTTTTTCCTCCTTCTATGCCAATGAAGGCTCCTTGGCCATGGACCCCACACATTAGGGTTTCTTCCTCATTAAGCAATTGTGTTGGCTTCCCAAGCAAGCCACACCTCCATCTATTGCATAGTTTGACTTGGTCAACATGACCTAGCCTCCTTGCAATTATCCCTTTTCACACATGGGTGTGCAAGACTAGTTCTACTGATGCTTCTCTTTCATTTCATGAGGGACTTTATTGATATTTTATTCATGAATGGGTCTCCTTTCCCATTTTATTCTCCTCCTAGCTGAAATAGCCAAAATTAATGTTCCAATGAGCTTTATGCTAATTTTGGAACATTACAGTCCTCCACTCCCAAAGATTGCTTGTCCTCAAGCAAGTGTGAAGTTAGAATTGAGTTATCCCTCCTCCTTTCCTTGTAGCACCCATGTGTGATTCCTGCCTCCAAGTAGCAAGGTGCCCTTTCATTAATCAAGTCCTCACAATGTCCCTCCCAAGTATGCAAGTCAGTTGCCAAGCTGTCATCATGCAATGGTGAAATACTCAAGAGGATAACAGAGTGATGTCTATAGGTCCTCTCGGAGTATGGAGTCTATAGTGTAGGGAAAACTATCATCCCCATATGGTCCATCCATCCCCAAGCTATGTGCCATGAAATTTGAGTCACCTCCCAACTAGGCAACTCCTGAAATCTGTCATCCACCTTTGGCTCTGGAAAAGTAGGTGGGATGAAAATCTGCTCATGGTAGACCATATAGTATACCCCACGGTATCTACCTCTCCACTTAAGATAAGTGTAAGGTGTCTGCTGATCCTAGGCTGCAATAAAGTTTCCATCAAGTGGCAAGATGAAGGCTAGGCCTCCAAAGGCCTCTCCCCCAACGCTGCAAATCATGTTGGCCCAAACATATCCACATGTGATGAGCTGGTAGTCATCCTCATATGGCATCATGTCCATCATATGGCTCACCTCATAAAAGAATGACTCTCCTGGAATGGTGACCATCACAACTATCATGCTCCTCTTAGAACATGCACTGCAAAAAGAGAGGGATCCTCCTCCCTCAAGGGACACACCCAACCAAGGTGTCTCTCTCCTGATCATGCTCCCTATAAGAATAGGAGTAGAAGCATAAGGAGCCAATATAAGCATCATGCTGGCTTCCATGTGTAGCAAGTGAGTGGGACTATGGTTCCTCATGTGTAGCCAGTGTAGCTTGATCCCCAACTGCAATAGAGAATGTAAAAGATTGTGGTTTCCCAATCACCTGTGTGCTGCCCCATTCTCCTTATGTGTTTGGAGGAAAGGAACAATGTAGGATGCAAAGTGATCATGCCCTCCAACACATAGCTCTTCCCCAAGTCTCCCTAGGGGATGTTTATCAATCTTGCTTGTGGTCTCTAATGACCCAAGAAGCCTAAGAAAAGGAATGCCCCTTCTTGGAGCAATTTCCTACACAGAGATGGTCAAAGGAAGTATACATGCAAGATAACAATCGGAATGTATATGAATAACATTCTTACCATCTTCTCTGCTCATGTAAGTGGAGTAGCTCATGGATATGCCTCCTCCCATCCTCAAGGAGAGAATGAATCACTGTGCTAGCTATCCCAAAGAGGGATGTGCCTCCCCTACATCTGCAAGAATTCTGCATCTCCCCATGTGCTAATGTGTCCCCTCCTCATGCAACTGGTCACCTAACTCCATGCAGGTAAAAAGACCCCTGGAATACTCCACCCAAAATTGGGAGCTCCAATGTGGATCCATCCTCCATAATGACAGCATTGATGATCCTCCATGTAGACTCACTATCATATGGATGCTTCCTTCTTTGACATCTCCCATGCCAAAGATATAAGTGGGAAGATTTCCATCCTCCCTCTGATGTTTCTGCCTCAGCGCAGAACTTGAAATGGGAGTGGGAAATAGTGATGATGAGAGAAAAATCCTCTTCTTCTTGCAGCTACCCAAAGCTCCTTGAGCTATATCAAGCTCTCCAAAGGTCTCCACCTCTATGAATTCAATGAGTGGTGCCCCAAAATGTGAAGCATCCCTCCTCCTTTGCTGATCCAGTGGTCTCCTTGGTGAAATGTCTCCATGCAACGATACATCATCATCAAAGATAGACTGTATATATGAATGGGAAAATGTGTCCATGCCCTCACTGCGTAATCTAGTCTCCCTCCATGGTGCATCAACTTCTAAAAATGAGTAAGGGTAATTACTCCTCATCAACCGATGCTGACTCTTCCCCTTACCTCCTCCTTCTGTCCCCAAGTTTCCACACCTCCTCATCAATGGCACAGAGGGATCATGTGTTGTGCCTTGATCTCTATACATGAGATCTTGGGGTCCCTCTTGCAATGATACAAGAATCCCTCCACTTGGATCAAAGGCTCCACCTTCCTCTACATGAGGTACTAGATACTCTCTAGTTGTACCAGCGCTATTGCTCCCAACCTCCTCCTCATTGGTGGGCAACCTCCCAATAATGGGGTCCTCCTGTTAGGTCCCTATATTACTAGTATAGTCCCTTATTGTTGTTAGTGTAACCCCCTAATTGTTATTATTGTACCCTTGTAACCCCCATTTTTTTATTATTGTTCCCTTAAATTATTATCGTTAGGTCGGCTAAGATTACATTGTGGCCCACTAGGATAATATTGTGGCTCCATGGACTCCTATATATAGAAGGAGGTTTTGTTCATTTGTATCATCCAAGAATTGTTCATTTATGTAATGTATTGGAGGTTTCCCCCTCGAAGTGGCTTATTTCTAAGGCTTTGATATCTCTTTTCTTCTATTTTTGGAGCTGGTTACACAACATTTGGTATCAGAGCTTTGGATTCTAGGGTTTCGCTGCTCCAAACAGGTCATCGTGGCATTTTCGCTATAACTGTTTTTCTACGAAGCTTTAGAAGCTGAAATTTTTAGGGTACGAAGCTGAAATCCTGAGGAAATTCTTCAAAAAATTTCAGATCTTGGTTCGCAATATTTTGGGAGATATGATCTGTGGAAGGTAGTGCTTTTTCAGGCTCCTGAATTTCATCTCAAAGAGGTGATCGTGGGAAAAGTTCAATAACTCTCTCTTTGGGCATTGGATTGGAGTGCTGTAAAAATTTGTCACAAGTACACAGACTATATTTTCTTGGCTATCAATTTCAGAAACAAAGGATGAAACAGTGACATGTGGCAAGTCGTACAAGTTTTCTCTACTGAACCAGTCCAAAATTGGGTCATTGTGGGAGATTGGAAATAACTTTGTCTTGAAGACAGATCAGACCTGTGGCATCTGAAAGACACTTCAGAAGGATACTACAATAGTGAATTTCAGTTATTGAAGATTCTCAATTACAGAGATAATTCAATTTCAATATAGAGCTCCTCAAAAGCAAGTAAAAGGTGTGTATTTTTTTCTGAATTTCATAAGTCTTGTTTGAAGAATCAAGTTGAATTGATTCCAAGGGCATATTGTAGAATAGATATCAGTATTGGATTCTAAAATGGCCCCTAAAAAGAATTCAACTCCCATTAAGCCTTTAGAAGGCTCTACGGTGACTCATGAAGATGAAGAATGGCAACATGACATATCAAAATTACAAGATCAAGTGCAACAAATTTCGCTCTCGCAAAGAACAACAAAAAATGAAATGGAAGTTTTGAAGAAAGGTATGGAAACTAAGATGGATGGTTTGAAGAAAGGCGTGGAAGCTAAGATGAATGGTTTGGAAGCTAAGATGGATGGCATGGAAGTGGGCATGCAAGTTAAGATGGATGACATGAAGAATGATCTAAAAGCATACATGGAAGGCTTGATGACAAGCTTAAGACAAGAAATGATTCCTAATGGCAGAAATATAGTAGAATAACCTCATGATGAGAACAAAATAAATGTTAATCATGATTTCATAAACTCTAATGTTGGTGGGAAGAACCACCATATTCCAAAAATGGATATGAGGAAGTTTGATGGAAAGGATCCTGTAACATGGATACTACAGATGGAGCAATATTTTGATCTCCATAATGTGCAAAACACACAAAAGGTACGCATCGCAACTTTACATTTAGAAAAAAATACATTTGTATGGTATCGATGGCTTTGCTCCTGTAAAAAAATTGTCACTTGGTCAATTTTTACGGAGGAAATGATAGCACATTATGAGGATACAAAGAGCAACACCTTCTTTAGCTAATTGATAAATCTCAAACAAAAGGTTTAGTGGGGCAGCACATTGAGGACTTCCAAAAATTGAATATAAGGGTAACGTATATTCTAGAGGAACACATGATTGATCTCTTCATAGGCACTTTAAAAGATAACATCCAACATGAAGTTCGCGTTTTGGAACCTGATTCATTGGAGAAGGCATTCAGGTTGGCAAGAAAAGTTGAATGTAAAATTATGGCGACAAGGAAGCCTACCACTCAATTCTATAAAGAAGGAAGTGTTGCTACGCCTAAATTTCCACAACCTACAAGGTTGACACCACAAAAATTGGAAGAAAAAGAGAAAAAGGGCTTTGCTATAGTTGTGATAGAAAATACACTAAAGGTCATAAGTGTGCTGAGAAGAAATTATTTTACATAGATTGTGAAGAGGAAGAAGAAAATGAACAAGAAGAGGATATACACCAGGAACCATCCCTAGAAGAGGAAGAAATGAGTCCGACCATATCGTGTAATGCATTGGCAGGAATTACCACTCCTCAAACTCTCAAGATAGAAGGACATATCAAGAAGAAAAAGGTAATAGTGTTGATTGATTCAGTAGCACCCATAATTTTATTCATTGTAAGGTAGCCAAGGAATTAAATTGTTTCCTATACCCAGCACCAGAATGTCAAGTGATGGTTGCAAATGGAGGAAATATAAATTTCTTTGGAAAATGCCATAATATCAAGCTAACCATGGGGGAATATGTATCGACTAGTCCAATGCTTTCCATTCCTATGGGAGGTGCTGATGTTGTACTAGGAGTACAATGGTTACAATCTTTGGGGACGGTAGCTTTTAATTTTCAAGAACTTTTCTTGAAATTTTTTTTCAGAAGGAAAGGAAGTTGAATTACGGGGTATTGCGGGGAAGCCAGGAAGGATAATAAGCTCTAATGTCATGACAAAGCTTCTAAAGAAAGAACAGCGAGGCGTAATTGCACAATTATGCTCACTAGAAGTTCCAACATCAAAATCATCTATTTCTGCAGATCTCCAACAAGTCTTGGACAATTATTCCAAGGTGTTTGAAACTCCCAAAGGACTCCCACCTATTCGTGATCATGATCATGCTATTCATTTGATTCCAGGAAGTGTTCCTCCAAACATCAGGCCTTATAGATATCCTTACTTCCAAAAGAGCGAAATTGAACGTATGATTGCAGAAATGTTAGAGGCAGGTATAATTCAACCTAGTGAAAGTTCTTTCTCTACTCCCGTAGTATTGGTACACAAGAAGGATGGATCATGGCGAATGTGTCCGGATTATAGGGAGCTCAATAAGCTCACCATTAAAGATAAATTTCCCATTCCTGTGATTGATGAATTATTGGATGAATTACATGGAGCAATTTATTTACCAAGTTGGATCTTCGTTCAGGATATCATCAAATTAGAATGAAGACTGACGATATTCCAAAAACAACATTTCGAACTCATGAGGGCCATTATGAATTTTTGGTCATGCCTTTTGGCCTTACCAATGCACCTTCTACATTTCAAGGGTTGATGAATTCCATTTTCAAACCCTTCCTTAGAAAATTTGTGCTAGTATTTTTGGATGATATACTAATCTACAGCAGGTCTTGGAAGGATCATGCTGAACATGTTGACAGGGTGCTCAAACTATTGCAGGAGAAACAATTATATGCAAAAACATCCAAATGTTTCTTTGGAGTACAAGAGGTGGAATATCTGGGTCATATTGTATCTCACGAGGGTGTTAAAGTAGACCCCAACAAAATTAAAGCCATTAAGGAATGGAAAGTCCCCACAACCATAAAGAAGTTGCGAGGATTTCTCGGGTTAACAGGGTATTATCGCAAGTTTGTTAAGAATTATGGGAGAATAGCAGCACCTCTAACAACATTATTGAAGAAATATGCATTTTCATGGACTCCCGAAGCAACTAAGGCCTTTGAACATCTTAAAGAGGCAATGTGCCTAGCACCGGTCTTAGCTACGCCAGACTTCACAAAAACCTTTATCGTGGAATGTGATGCCTCAGGAAATGGAATTGGTGTTGTTTTAATGCAGGAAGGAAGACCCATTGCTTTTGAAAGTCGTCCAATCAAAGGAAAGTATTTACAAAAACCTATTTATGAGAAGGAAATGTTAGCAATACCGCATGCACTAAAGAAATGGCGAACTTACCTAATGGGAAGACACTTCAAGGTAAAAACTGATCATGATAGTCTTAAACACTTTTTGGAACAAAGACTATCTTCAGAAGAGCAGCAAAAATGAGTCACAAAGATGTTGGGTTATGACTTTGAAATAATCTACAAAAAAGGAAAGCTTAATGTTGTTGCAGATGCACTCTCAAGAAAGAATGAAGAGGTGGAAGCATTGCTTTGTGCCATTTCTATTATCCAACCAGATTGGATAACTGAAGCAAGAGATGAATGGAAGAAGGATAAAGATGTATGGACACTCATCCAAAAGTTGCAGCAAGATCCTAGTACATCTGATACATTTAGTTGGAAAAATGATTCCTTATGGTACAAAGATCGCTTATATCTTTGTAAGAATTACCAACTAAAACAAAAGATTCTTCTGGAATTGCACACTTCTCCTTTAGGAGGACACTCAGGATTTTTAAAAACTTACCACAGGGTGAAGAAAGAATTTTTTTGGGATGGCCTTAAATCTGATATTCAAAAGTTTGTGGCGGAATTTTTGGTTTGCCAGCAGAATAAAGTGGAGACAATTAAGACCCCCGGACTTCTACAACCTTTATCCATTCCAAGTCAACGTTGGGAGGAGATTTCAATGGATTTTATCACAGGTTTACCTAAGTCCGAAGGAAAGAATGTCATCATGGTGGTAGTTGATAGACTTACCAAGTATGCACATTTTTGTGCATTATCTCATCCATTTAAAGCAAGCACAGTTGCTACTACATTTATGGACAGAATTCAAAAGCTACATGGAAGCCCAAGGGTTATTGTGAGAGACAGAGATCCCATTTTTACTGGAAATTTTTGGACGGAGTTATTTTCTTGTTTGGGTACTCAATTAGCTCATAGCTCATCTTATCATCCTCAATCTGATGGTCAAACTGAGATCGTAAATAAATGTTTGGAAGGATATCTTCGTTGTTTTGTATCCGATAAACAAACACAATGGGTCAAGTGGTTACCTCTTGTTGAATGGTGGTATAACACTTCCTTCCATACTGCAGCAAAAATGACCCCATTTATGGCACTTTATGATATCATCCACCATCCATCACATCATCTTTAAGGGAAAATTCGAAGGTTCAAGCAATGGAAGATCACATCGAGCATCAGCAAGAAGTTCTCCAACTCTTAAAGGATAACCTGAATTTGGCACAAAATCGAATGAAACAATAGGCAGATCAACATCACAGCAAGAGAAGTTTTGATGTAGGAGATTGGGTATTTTTACGGCTACAACCATATAAACAAATGTCCCTGAAGCAAGCTAAGAAGGATAATAAATTATCGCCAAAATACTATGGTCCTTACAAGGTGTTGCAAAAGATTGGTACTATGGCATACAAATTGGAGCTTCCTGCTTCTTCGCGAGTACATCCAGTTTTCCATATTTCATGCTTAAAGAAGGTTATAGGTGAAAATCTTCCAGTTCAAACAATATTGCCAGAACTTGATGAGGAAGGAAAAATCATATTGGAACCTGAAGCGGTCACAGAAACAAGAACTCGACAACTACGAAATCGATCAATTTCAGAGTATCTCATCAAGTGGAAGAACTTACCCACTGAAGATTCTACATGGGAGGATGAGAATTTTATACAAAAGCACCCAGAGATACTCAAGTGTTGAGGACAACACTTTTTTGAAGGAGAGGGGCATGTTAGGTCCCTATATTACTAGTATAGTCCCTTATTGTTGTTAGTGTAACCCCCTTATTGTTATTATTGTACCCTTGTAACCCCCATTTTATTATTATTGTGCCCTTAAATTATTAATGTTAGGTCGGCTAGGATTACATTGTGGCCCACTAGGATTATATTGTGGCTCCATGGACTCCTATATATAGAAGGAGGTTTTGTTCATTTGTATCATCCAAGAATTGTTCATTTATGTAATGTATTGGAGGTTGCCCCCTCGAAGTGGCTTATTTCTAAGGCGTTGATATCTCTTTTCTTCTATTTTTGGAGCTGGTTACACAACACCTCCTTTGGGAAGGAGACCCTCGTGCTTCCCTGCTCAAATGTATATAATGAAAATCTTTCCTCCAACAAGGTATGGTGTTATGTCCCAACCTCCCTTATGGTTGTATGAAGTAGAGTGGAGTCCCAAGTTTCACCCATCACATGTAGGGTTCTGTTTTGAGTGTGTTCCTCCACATGCGTTTTATGAATCCTCCCATCAAATCTCTTTACTAATGCATGAGATAAAACATGTGTATTTTTAAAAGGAAAGGATTCAAAAGTCCACCAAGTGTAAGTTTTACCTCTCTAGTGCAGCGCTGGAAATGTGGTTGCTTCTTCTTCATAAATGTTGTGTTGCTGCAAAATGGAGTCTAGCCCCTCCACCCAATCTTTGGCTGAAACTGTAAGTGACCCATCAAAATTTGAGAGAATGGATCTATCATGTTGCTACTTCCTCTCCTTGGTCAGCCCTCCTTCTCTCATCTCAGTTATGTCACTGCTAGACATAGGACTGCGCTGGTCATCATAGTGTGTGGCTGCATGATCATCCCCATTATGTGAAACTCTAGAGTTTGTCCTGGAATCAAAGTACTTCATAGATGCTTCATCCATCTCCTCCCTTGTCTCCTTGAGATCTCCATGAATTATTTGAACAGATTTAGGAAGAAGCCTTGTGAGCTTATCCTCCTTCCTTCTCCCAAGAGATGGAGTCTCTCTCCTGCTGGTCTTCTTGTCTCCTTCTAGATGAGAATAGGAAGTGCAGAGGTCTTCCTTTTCTGTTTGCTCTTCCTCCTTGGGGAGGTTATTCTTCTTTTCAAAAATGGATGATATCAATCTCATCCTCTTCATTTTCTACTCTCTTTCTTTCTTGGGCTTTGAAAGCCACAGGCTGAGCCAAGGAAGATGCTCCGATACCAATATGATATTCCTTTTCAGAAATATCACAAGTCTGTGCCAGAGATGGACTACGGGGGCATTTACTGGATATGTCACCTTCTAAATAAGGGTGAGATCTAGAGGCTTGCTAGCCCTTTGCAGAATCTGTCTATAGATATGTGAAATTTCCTAGTAGGAATGGCTAGCAACCCAAGCCTGGAAAACGCATTTCCCAGGAATGGAGGTAGCAATATTTAATCAGTGGTCTCGAATCCTTTGAATATATCTATATAGAGCTGAAATCCAAGAGTGGGCTCAAAACAAATGTCTCTAGGAGCTTAAGACAAGTCTCCTTTTCCTGTGTAACTTCAGAAAATGCCCAATGAAGAGGGTTGCATCAACAATGAACATGTACTAGCATAGAAACGTTATATGAGAGAGAAAATGTGCATGAAACCATAAATAGTCACTTAATATATATAGCAGCAAGGAAATATACAAATTCTTGGGAAATCACTCACTCAAGCTGAGCAAAGAACCCCTCAATAGCATGCATACGGAAACATATCACAATACTGCTACACAAGGATGCTTGTGACTAAAACTGCGTAGTAAATAGATGGTGCTGCTGCAAAAATAATGTAAATACATGGATATGGAAGTTTAAATCTCAAAGAAATATGGGGGAGCAAGATCTCAACCCCTAAAATCACTAATACATCAATCCTTGGAAGGATTGGCTGAAATGTACAAAAAGGAAAAATGTCGGAGTTGCTGCCTCTAAACTGGAATAACACTGCAACTCAGAAAATGGATGGAGATGGATGAAGATGATGCATATTTTAAATATATCTCCTCCAATGGATCTTTCAAGAGAGAGGCTGATCCAATCCCTGAAGATCTCTCCCTCCAAACTAGTGGTGCAAACCCCACTGCAGTTCTGCTCAGAAATAACACAGTCAAAGGAAGGGACTGTTCTGTGAATAATGAGAGGAGATGGGCATGATGCAAAGATATATAAATTAGATCTGAAATCTCCTCTAGTAGCCTCCCAGATGCAAAGAAGCTCTCTCCTCTAAAATCTGAGCTCCGGAAGTGATGCTATGGAAACCTCCACTGCAACCCAACAACACAATGTTTCCTGCACTGTTGAAAACGTTGTACTGAAGAGAAATGCTTTGGCCTTGAACCAAAATGTGGAGAAGCTAAAGAAAAAAATTTAAAGAGGCTTATCAAGAAGGACAGAATCCTAAACAGGGGTTCCCTTGTGCTGAATAGGACAACTCTCACAGTTGAGCAACTGTAGAAAGCAAGAAATTCGAAATATCCATGAATGAGCAAAATGGTTGCTTTTTCCTCCTTTTATGCCAATGAAGGCTCCTTGGCCATGGACCCCACACATTAGGGTTTCTTCCTCCTTAAGAAATTGTGTTGGCTTCCCAAGCAAGCCACACCTCCATCTATTGCATAGTTTGACTTGGTCAACATGACCTATCCTCCTTGCAATTATCCCTTTTCACACATGGGTGTGCAAGACTAGTTCTAATGATTCTTCTCTTTCATTTCATGAGGGACTTTATTGATATTTTATTCATGAATGGGTCTCCTTTCCCATTTTATTCTCCTCCTAGATGAAATAGCCAAAATTAATGTTCCAATTAGCTTTATGCTAATTTGGGAACATTACACAGAAATAGAACAAATAAAATCATAAAAGAATTTCATCTAACACAATAATGTGTGAATACTTGAGTCTTAGACTCTTACAGAAATTGTCACATGTCTTTTCTGATGTATGTATGAGTAATTTTCAGGGTAGGTGTCCCCACGTGTGGGTGCACATCTCACATATTTGGTAGGGAAATGACAACATATCCTCCCAGGCTAGTGGGCATCCCCAACCAATAAATAAATGCATGATTGTTGGACCCTGTTACCAATCATATGGCATGAGAATTAATCCAATAGAAGACCGCACCCAAGCAGGCTGCACTTCGAGAATTTTGGCTCTTTGGCTTGTTACATCTTATGATATAGGAGGCTTGTTACCTCTCATGTTATAGGAGGCCTACACTTGTGAATATTTTCACTACTCTTGTCATTTCCATCACAAATGAAGGTTTACAGGTTGACCTTTAGATGTCGCTAGAGTCGTGATTGCATTTGATTAGGTTATTGATGAAGTAAGCATAGATGGCTTGAGGATGTTGATGTTTGGGTTCCCTTGATGATGATTTTTTTCCTTTCATACTATCCGACTTAGTTTTGAATCCCATGTGATTATTAGATGGTTAATGATACATGTTGTTGTATGACTTGCTTGATGAAATCCCCTTGGATTTTTATTTTTGGCCTAAGCCAACATCGTTTTCACATAATCAGTTCAATAGCTTCATGATGGTGTACAAAACTCTAGCATTCTCCCCCTGCTATTGCTTGAATTGAAATTGTTCTTGGGGTGATTGAATATGCTCTAGCATGGTTTGATATTCATGAGGTAAACACCCTTGTTCATATTGAAGGATTGTAAGCATATTATGGTATGCCATGATATAGACTACAATAATTTCCTTCTTTACAGTTCTATCTACGTAGATCCACTACATATGGGATTGGTTGGCATGATTTGAAGAATGCCCCCACGTCTTATTGGCACACATGTTTAGGTCACCCTTTGAGGAGTTGTCATAACAACTATTTGACCATTGCTTGCCCACTTATCTATGAGATCCACTTATGGAGGAATGTGATAAATGTATTGGAGGGGAATCCTAGCTCTTGAGCATATACCTTTTGACAAGTAACCAAATTGTTGCCAAATTAGTGCCAATAAATGCAAAATTGTAGTAGAATTTTAAAATTAGGGTCATAATAGAAATTTGGACAAATATTTCTAGGAGATATGGTGGCTATAAATCCATCGCCTTAAACCCTCACCACATTTTGATAAAATTTTTAAGAAATTCCCAACCTTTGTTGCTTGATCACTTTGGTTATTTGGGAAGATTGTGATTGCAGAATGCACATGGTGGAGAACAACTTGAACATAGGGAACAAATTTACGTGTTATGAGTGTTGATTTTTGTGTAGCTTACTCAAAGCCCTAGTGTTCAAGCGTTGGAGGTCAAAGCACCACAAATGGGCTTTTGGGCTTCAGATCCAAGCTTGGGGGTTTTGTACCCATCATGATTTGGGCCAAAACCGTGATGGATTTTCGACATGTGATAGATGAGGATGATAGTTCTCGGTGAGACGATTCCAATGCAATGAGAATCATCTAATTCTGAGTTGTTGATAGAGATAAATTAATTTCTAAAGTTGACAAGTTAATTATTGGTTGTCAAGTCATGTTGGATTTATGTAAATAACTCCAATAGGTGTGTCTCTTCATAATTTGTTGAATCCCCTCATTATGTCTATAAAAGGAGGGTGAGAACTTGTGTTTTAGGCATCCATTGTGTGAAACAAATCACAAGAAGATAGCTCGTGGAGGAGAAGAAAACTTATGTTTTGGGCCACAAGCATAAGAGGGCTGATAGCATGGAGAAAAGGGAAATTCAGGGCACTCTTGGTGACTGTTATGAAGGTCATTTTGTTGTGCTAGAGGGTCGAGGTAGAGGAGAGCATTTCTGTATGTTTTTGGGGTATGTTAGGGTGTTTAGACCCTTGGAATAGACTGTTTCATCCCTGGATGGCTGTTGTGGGAAGGCCGCAGGCCTAAACCAACCTAAACAGAGATGTGTAGGTCAGTGTTAGGGTTGGTTCATGCCCAGAACAACAACGTTGAGGAGGAGGGTACTTCCAAAGAGAAACCACTTTCATCTAGTTCTGGGAAGAATTGAAGGCTAGAAGAAGGGATTGTGTGATGCCCTAACCAAGCGTAGATTGCAACAATGAAGGAGACCTCAAAACAATGAGCTTAAGGTATGTATTTCAATGCATTCTTGTAGATGTTGGAGCTTGTGGATCAGTTTTAAAACGTGATAGGGTGGCATGTGGAAGTCAATGAGGAGGGGGGAGATCTCATGGTTAGATGCCCCAAACCAGTGATATTTGCCACAGTGATTGGACAACAAACTTGGAGCGAGATTTTTTCAAGTATTGGGTCAAAGTGATGACTATTGTGTGGATCAGTTTGATGGGCAGCTTGATGAGGCCTTAGGAGTTGTTTAGAGGATCCCACATGGATTTTGGGAGGCCTACCAAGCAGCCAAGGTGACAGCATGCACATTAGATATGAAGGCAATAGGAAAACAACAAGGTATGTTGCAGATGGACCCTTGTATGATGGTTTGATGGTGTCCTAGGTGAGGACACATTAAGGTTCCTAGATTTGCGTAATAGCTCCTCTATTACAGGGCAAAGGATGGTTTGATGAAGTTTGTGGGAAGCCATGTGTAAGGGTCTCCCAGGTGTGGGGATGCCCTAACTAGGTGAAAATGCTACAACGTGGACTTGGTCTCTCGTGGATTATTGGAGGGCAGCATGAGAGAGGACCAAGTGTGGACGTGATTGGGAACTTATGGTCTGCTTGAGGAAAATGTGATAGTGTCCATGTTTGAGACGAACTGTGGCACCTTGATGGACAAAGGTGACTGCAAACCTGGAAGTTGTGGAGCTCAAGGGTTTGGCCAACCAGGAGCAGGATTGTGGAGCCTGAGACTTGTGTGTGGAAAAGGACTTCTATAATAGATGATGGGCAGTCCTCCTAGCCCGTGTTCATTGTGGGAGATGGACATATTGCAGTGATAGGTGGCAGCCCTTCATGCCCTATGTTGGTCTTCATCGTTGCAACACAAGAAGACCATAGTGGGTTGAATTCCTTGAGTAGTTGAGGAGAAACAGTGGGTAGATTGAGAGTTGTTCACAAGTGGAGTTGTGAACAACTTGACAGGAGTCTCGATGTGTTTTCACATTGATGGACTGAGGCACAACTAGAGAGTAGATTGGATAGCCGAGATTCAGTGGCTAGATGGACTTGGAGCATTGAAAGAGGTAGGAGTTGCAGATCGGGAGCTGAAGGACCGGGCAGGTACAGGGTATGACCAAGAGGGTTGAGAGATTGCACTACACCTAGATGGTTAGAGTATCTTGTCTGTATCTTGTACTAGTGGATGTATGAGGGCCATTATCCCTGATACAGGAGCCTTAGAATATATATGTTGTTAATATAACGAAGTTGGATTTAAAATTTGAAATTTTTTCTATATTATGTGCATATGTGATTTACTATTGTTTATATTCTGTTGTGAAAAGTAGTTTTGTCAAGATTCTTGGTTTGGAGTGTCAAATATTTTGATACTCTATCCTAGACCCAAGGTCATGGAAATTCAACATGGTATCAAATTGTGTCTGAGCTACTTTGGAAGTCAGTGAATCATATTTTACACAATTAAGCAACTGTGGGTGTCTAAATCATGGAGCATAGGCTTCAGCGGAAGACATGGAGATGTGGTCTTGACAAGTTACATGGCGAGAGGGGCTTGGAGTTCTAGTGGATTGGTGGTGCGTCTGATGAACAATAGTTTTTTGTAGGGCAGATTGTTGATCGTGGACTTCTGTTGATGTGCCATGGTTGGTTGGGACATCTTGAGGGTTTCTTTGGCATGGATGAGATCAAGATGATCGATATGGATTTGTGTGATGGACTACAGGTTGGTAGGTGAAAGTCTTCATCAGATCATGGTGTTGCATGTCCGATATTGGTGGGATTTGCACGAGTGGTATTTGATCCAGGAGGATGAGTGCTTACAAGATTGAGCTAGTGGAGATCATGTAGGCTCAAATGGAGTCTAGCCTCATAGGGAGCAGCCCTATGGAGGTTTCAGATCTTTAGGTTCAGGATGATGACTAGTGTTGGATCAGTGGATGAGAAGTTGTAGGAGGCCTTAGGAGTTTTTTGGAGGAGCCTAAAAAGGAATGCTAGGAATCCCTAACTAGGCAGCCAAGGTGACAGCAGGTACATCAATCCAAAAGTGAAGAAAGGTAAGTTTTGTGGTGTGAACAAAAGAAAGGTACACTCAGCTAGGAGAGAATATGTCTTGGCTATAATTGTGTCTGAGCTCCTCCAAGTACCACGCACAACCCAGCCACTAGTACGTAGCACAGAAAGCAAGTTAATCTCATCCAACAGCAAGAAAGATGGGTGGCTTCCACTAAGTACTCAAGTTGCCCTTCAATGTGAGATTTGAAACAGTGTAAATGGAGGAAATCGTGCCAAGTGACCAAAACTCATCCTTGTCTCTTTTTCCAAAATTACAACCTTGTTAGTTAAAACATACCTTGTTGTTTGATCATATATATTTTCAGTGGCTACAAGGGTCCTTGATATGTTTTATTAGAACAATGTAATGAAATATGATATAGAAAAAATAATAGCTATGCGAGAATCCTATCACAATATTTAAATGATATATTACATGTATTAAAGAATTGAAATAATACATTGCAGCATTCTTTATTTGGTACAAGTGTTCTGTAAGCTGTAGATATTCCATTGGACAGTATAGATCTAATCAAAATACATTGAAATATAAAATCTATATTATGAGAGAGTTAATTTTCCTTAGATTTTATCAATTTATTAAATTAATTTTTTTCCTGCTTGTAAGATACCAAACTGTAACACTTCAAGTTTTCCTTAAAAAATTCGTAGTTTTGATGTGAGTTTTCAGTGGTGAATTTCTTCAAACATTTCATTTACACTTTTCTGTAGGTGCTCATTATAATTTTTTATTTTTATTTTTTTTGTTTCTTGGAAATGCATTCAATGCCTTACATGTGCCACAAACTTCTTCTAAACACATATATATCCCTTATGACAACTCAAAAATCAAAACACTATTGTGACATAATAGTATAACCCACAGGCAATATTTTCACATTTAAAATTTGAGTGTACAATGAAAAAACAAAAGTGTAGAACCTAATCTTTCGTGGCATCTATTTGGCGAGTGTACAGACTTCAATATTGGTTCTCCTGAAGCATTGTTCCAGCACTAATTTATAATATAAGTTGTCCAATGATGAATACACAGGTCCAGCCTTAATGATAGCCTTGGAATCCCATGTAGTACTGGTCTTTGGGGTAGCACGCAACCAAAAATGAATCTACTACAATGATAAAGTGTATAAGAGTGACTGGTCACCCATTACTCTAAACTTCAGAACCCACGACCAGCAAAAAAGTAGAGATTCAGACTTTCGTTGACTAAAATATCAAGCCTCACAATTAGCCAGGAGAGAATATGTTTTTGTTGTAACTTTGTCTGATATCCTCAAGTACCATGCACAACCCAGCCACTAGTACGTAGGTAGAAAGCAAGTTAATCTTGTCCAACATCAAAAAAGATGGGTAGCTTCCACTAAATACTCAAGCTTCCCTTCAATGTGAGATTAGAACCACTGTAAATGGAGGAAATCATGCCATTACTGCCACTATAAAATACCCTATTCCAAATCTAACAAATGCATTCAACCTTTGGATTAATCAAAATCTAGCGACATTCAGGGTTTGGGATTAATTAAAATCAAGAAAATGCATTTAGCGTTTGGGATTCATTTGAGATGAATATCTTATGGTCTGGAGTCTATGATGAATACCTTACGGTCTAGAGTTTGCGACGATTACCTTACAGTCCTATCCTTCAGGAGTCTAAATAAACTTTGAAACAGTGGAATTTTAAACTCCACCAAATTATTAATGTTAAACTCCCACTAAATTATTAAATGCTTGGAGGGAAAAATAAAAGAAAAAAGAAAAATAGAGATCACTTCAAAAAAAAAAAAGAGGGAAACAAATAATGGGCTTCGAACTCTTAATTCGGTGACAAATGGGATAGCTAGAGCGCACTTTTAATTTCGGTGATAAAGGGGTAATGAAGAGAATGCTATAGCTTAGAATAAAAGGAAGATTTTACACATTGTATGACTTTTAAATAGTCTTTATTTTCTTTATTCATTTTTCTAGTTCTTTGTTTTGATAAAATGGTGGTATAGACTTTTAAAATGAAGCATATTTTTTTTTTTTAAATAGTCTTTCTATTTTTTTTTCATTTTCTTTTTATGTTTTTTTATTGAATTTTATACTTTTTATTTTTATTTTCGATGTTGTTAAGAAAATTGAAGTAAATAGTCAAAAAAATCTCTCTAAACTAAAATAATTAAAAAAAACAATGTTTTTTATTGAATTTTATAGCTTTTTTTATTTTATATATTGTTAAGAAAATTTAAGCAAATAGTAAAAAAGATCTCTCTAAACTAAAGTAATTAAAAAAATAGAAGACTAATAGATGTTGATATAGAGATATCGAAATAAATTCTTAGACAAATACAAGAGGAAGAAAAGATCACAAGTGATATTGTAACATGAAGAATGGACTTTAAGATACTAGCATGCTTGGTGGAAGATTTATATCCCTTGCACCTTGTAAATTGTTAATTTCATATAACTAGATGGAATTATTTGATTTGTTTAATTGTATTTTATTATTTTCTTCCAGATTAATAAATGTTAATTGTGAAAATGGACCACTTCCCTATGTTCAAGTCTTTATTCTGCATTAATACACATCTCTTATAATTTTATGTATACTTGTATATTTAATTGTTAAAAACTAATATAGAGTGAAAATGTGGTGGTGGTGATAGTCATTAAGAAGAATCATGTGTGTTTATATATACATTGAATAAATTAGGAGGCTTTCAAATCATATATGTTTCTTACAAGTGTATAAATAGCACATTTAACCATGTTTGAGGGTAGATTTTATACATATCATAAAGTATATGAGGGGGAAAATGGTTTTTAGTGCTAGTGATCTAGTCGCAGAAATGACCCCATAAATGTGTGTTTTAGGATATCCCCAAGATTCAATACGTAATCCAAAGGGAGAGGATTCATTGCTAAGGTGACAGTAGAAATAACCCTTTGTCGTTAAACTTAGGAGACAAAAGGGTATTCAAAATTTTAACATTGTAGATGGGTTTAAAGACCCCTTTGTCTCTAAATTTTAATGTTGCAGATGGATTCAGAGACCCCTGTAGTGAAATGTGACACTTCGGTTTCAAAATTGAATTTTTCATTTTTGGAGTGACACAATTAAAAATTACTAACATAACTGACTAATTCATATACTTTTTGTACTTTCTATTTGATCATATTTTTATTCTTGGACTATAATAGTCATCTACGTTAAACATTATTAATTTTGTCACCTATTATCTACTCATATATTTTAGTCCTAGACTAAATTAGTCATTTAATTTAGTCGCTTTTAGTTTAGTCACTTATTATCTAGTCATATATTTTAGTCCTATACTAAATTAGTCATTTAAGATAGTATTTTTTAGTTTATTCACTTATTATCTAGTCGTATATTTTATCCCTAGACTAAATTAGTCGTTTAAGTTAGTAATTTTTAGTTTGGTCACTTAAAATTGCTCAAATTTAGTAGTAATTCACTTGAAATAAATGTGGTGACTAATGTTTTTGGTCACCTAGTCACTAATTTCATCATTTTCTACTAGTGTCGATCCAGTAAAACAGTATCATCGAGTTTGAATTTGTACAAACTTCGACATGGCTGCCATTCGTGATGGTCCGAGATATGGACAGCTATCGTTTGCCTAAAATGAGTTAGTAACTCCATTCCCGAATCATGGTGGATGGGTAACTGAAAATATGCAAGGAACACGGTAGCGAGGGTGCTAAAGGTTCCATGCGAAGCAGAAGGCTACTCCACATACCATTTCGAGGCAGGTTTGATTAAGGTTTGTTGAAATAGTCTCAGTTGAATAGTATCATCAATAATACTATTAGACAAACACCATAGGTGGAAAGTCATTATATGATTTCCAAGGTCTTCTGCTTGCTTCCCTTCAAATTTTGGAATGTCTGGGAGGAGCTTCGTGGGCATGGGGGGGAAATTGGGGTTGTGCGCAATGGGGTAATTAGTTAGCTTTGATAGATTTGGGAGGTTTACTGATGCTAAAAAAGGTAATTGAGTATTGATTGCCATTGTGTATTGTCGAAAAATAGGGATATGAGTGTGATGACGTATGGGAGGTATTTAGGGAATATTACCCTGTGACGTACCCTGTTGTGTGTTCTGTTGACTCCCCGAAGGTGTAGCACTTCTCTACCATCTGGGGGTTGTGGGAGGAGTTGTGTGTGGTGACCTTATTGGGGTTTCCATGGGTGTGGTGTTGGGTGATCCTTGGGGGTTTCCAACTAAAAATGCCCCGATAAAAGATGATCCAATAAGGGTGGCAGTGTGTCATATTTGATGCCTAAATGGAGAAATACCTGGCTCCCCTCCCTATAATGGGGGGAGGTCCCAAAAATTTCTAGATCGACAAGGTCCCATTGGGTCTGTTATGGTGTCGAATCTGTTAATTTTGGAAATATATTTTTTAGTTTTTTGAGAGGAGGAGATTATTAACAAAGAAAATATGATCACATACATAAAAAAAAGCAAAAAATAAAAGGTAAGTTTTTCCTTTAGATTAATTCTATGTGATCAAGCAAGAAAAAATATGGTTTTGGTTGTTTCACGTATGATACTCAAAAAAGCCTAAAAAAACCTAATCATCCTCACACTCTGAAATGTAACTGGGCCTTGCGAAGATATCTTCTGATGGGTACTGGGGATAAGTCTTGAAAGAACTAGCGACGACTTCTAGAAGTCGAAGAATCAACCAAGGTAAAGGTATGAGGATTTAGTGTTGTCTGCACCGTCACCTATAGGGAATGATGCCCTAGATTTGGCCACTAAATTACCGTTGTCCCACGTGAGAGTTCGAGTCTTGAGCTTCTTGGTATTCAGCTACCAGTACCGAGCACTAGATGGGTTAGATAGCCCCAAAGAGTACCACACACATTGGGCCTAAGCTTAACCCCCTCTTAAACGGGTCGTTGTATCACTCGAGAATTCTGTTCCGTGGGCGGATAGATGGATTTTAAGCTCCCTAAAAACTCAAAATCTATGTTTTAAAATGTAGAATGACCATGGTGGCTTATTGGATGACTATCCCCAATGGTCCTAACCTGAGCTATAACTTCTTTGTGGCCCCTGTGGAGATAATTTAGTGAGTTGAATTAGTGGTTAGTTTTAGAGAGTCTCAATTTTCTTAAGGTGTGCTGGTGAAGCAACCGTAAGAAGAGGACAAAGGTCCTAACACACTGGGTGCCTTTTGGTCCGGTGCTTACTGATTCTTCATGTGTGCTTTGGAGTCTAAAATCATAAATATTATTAAGATATGGATATGTGGTGATAATTTAAAATCCTTCTCTATTTACACTATGTGTGATTGTTCCTTGCAAAAAATAAACAATGCGTGGATAATGGGCCGCTTACACTTTGCCTAGTAAGACTAAGTTTTGCACTATAGGGAGATGCAAAATTATCTTAAGAAAGCTTTCATATGTGTACTCAGGCTCAACGAGAGGTGCAAGGGTGGAAGAGATTAATTTCCTTCTTCTCGATATTTTGGTCCTTGTCCCGAATCCTAATGCAAAAAATTGAAATAAACTAATACAAAAAAATTCGAAAAGAAAAAACTAGCTAAAGATGTGTAGATGTATGGGCCACTTACTTTCCACTAATTATTTGATGTGTTTGGTGTCTTTTACCAGCAATGAGTTTGTTCAGATAGAATTTGTGGATTGAAGGCCACTTACTCGCCCTTAATTAAACTATGTGCGATTTGCAATGATAAAAAACTAAAATTAAAACAAACTAATTGCTATGATAAACTTCAGCAAAAAGTACCCTAAATAGTCATGAAACACCAGAACACAGTGATGGAAAATTTATTATGGGTTTCCAATCACTTTAAAACTATAAAATGAGAAAAAACAGTGAAAAAGTGCTCACTCTCTTCCGCGCGACCTATTTTGCACAGGTGCGCGATTTGTGCGTCTTTCTGAGCTGAACATGCATGGATTTGCAGTGTATGAAAAATCCACCTTCTCTGAGCCAAATTTCTTACTGAGGGTGACTGAAAAGTGCTGAGGGGAAGCAAGAATTATCTTGCAGCAAGTATGGGTAGGGGAGAGGACGTGCAATCAACAACCACTAGCTTAAAATAAATAAATAAGTGGAGTTGCCATTCCTATTGTAGTGCATTTGATGCATGGGCAGACAAAATGCATTGTGCTTGATAGGGGAGGCTTCTTTCCTACAAGCAAGTAATAGGTCAATTGGTTTTTTAGATTTTTAGTGGAACAACATAACATGTAGTAAACTAAGTACATACCATGCTACAATAAAGGAGAAACAAAAAAAAAAATACTCATGTACAATAACAAGCTCAGCCGATTCAAACACATTAATAATCCAAACGAAGAACTCTTCCCCTTTTATTAGTTGTTGATGGTATAAGGGAATAGGATGCTAAATCACTTGCAATGAATCCTTAGAGCTATGGAGATATAATATCAAAGCAATGGGGTCTCTTCCCTTTAAGATTTTTACAAGCCTCTCTCCCTCCTCGACAGATGGTAGAATAAGAGACACTTGGTGAAATTATTCTCTTGGATTGAGGTGTTGGATGGCCAACAACTAAGTCATTCCACTCCTTGTTGCTTGGACAACACAATGCTCATTTTCTCTCAAGAAATTTGGCCAGCATAAAAATGTGTTCTCTCATTCTTCTTCTCATGGTGGTGTTTTATACTAAAATTTCAATTTTTCCCTCCCTCTCTAGGTACATTATGGATGTTGATACAAGAGTGGGAGGTTGATTCCATTGTGTGTTGCACTTAAGGCCTCAAGGTGGCTCCAAGTCAGTTGTACTTGGCTGGCTTGAGTGGGAATATTTCGACCATACCTAGGCCTCTTGGCTATCTAAGGTATAGACACGATGATCTTCGCTACTATCGAAGAAAAGGCCATGCAGATTGCTTAAGGTCAGTGCTTTATGTGCGCTATTTGATAAATTTTCCTGCTTGAACTTAGGAAAAGTTAAATTTTTGAGATCCTGTAATGTCTTTCTTCCTTGTAAATCCTTATTTGTACCTTCTTCTTTACATTTCCTAATGTATTTTGCTTGTACAATTTTCCACTGATAACAACTAATTTACCCCATTTTTTCTCACCAAGCTATTTGAAACAACATTACAACATTGCAATAGAAATACAACAAATTAACCAAAAAATCACCAAAAATTAGAAAACACAAATTCTGTTGGCCTTCACCTATTTATAAATGATTATGTGCACCCAAGTTGACCCCACTACCGTGGTATTTACCATGGTTTGGTAAACTACAACTGATATCCTTTCCATGTACCCTTTCCTTTGATGACAATTTTTCACATTGATCCTTCTACTATATTTAATGTTGTTCACTTCTATGCGTAATTTCTCTAAAATAATCAAAATTCCTCTAAGTATTTTACCCCAAAACTTGCCCCAACAAGCTCCCAATGCTCACGTGTAGCTCATCTCGAGCTACTTAGTCGATTTGGAAGGAGGATATTTTATCCTTAACTATCTCCTCCAATTTTTAAGTGCTTTGCACATATTTTCAAACTTTTATTTCATTTTGGTAGCACGTCTAATGAATCCCACTGATACTCCAATTGACATTATTGTGGAAATGCATTGCTCCCATTCTTCCATCATTGTCTTGAATTATTGGTGTACTTCCCTAATACCATTGGTAATATGTAGTGATTCATCCTACAAAGCATCCACTTTCCATGTTAGGTCATGTTGTGCTAGTCTCAATTGTTTGATGCCCTTGTCTAGCTACAATGTTTCCTCTATGGCAATCTTCTTTGTGACCATTATCATGCCACTTAAATTGGAGATGACTTTCTACACCTTATTTTTAGGACTATAAAATATTGTGCAACGTACTGCAACTCATATTTATGTAATATTCTAGGCCATAGATTCAAACCTTCTTCGTATGTACTTTGTTACTACTCCTCCAAATTATTCAGCTACATAAACTGGACAATATCCCTCTCCTCTTCTTCTGAGAAATGTTTATCTTTAGGTGGGGTGGATGGCTTCTGTTGTGCTTTAATCTCCTCTAATTATTCTTTTAGTCTTTGAACTTACTTTTCCATATTAATTACTTGGTCTTCTACTAGAGTATCAACCTCCTTCGGCTTCTCAATGATTCTATTATATACTGGCTCAACTGTTGCGTGTAGTGTCATTTCTCTATTTAATGTTTATTATTTTTCTTCTTCCAAATGCATCATTTTGTGTTGTAATGCTTCCTACATTGTCTTTACTTGCACCAATTCTCATTAGGGGAATTTTGAGGTATAAAATGGGCCTCCTAAGGAAATTATAAAATAATATTGGAAATAATAAAATAAGATTTGATTACATCATCAAATTTTAGAGGGAAAAAATAAAAATACTACTTTTTCAATTCGTATTTTCAACTTATCCCTCAAAGGGTTTACTCAAATTTCGAGTGGGAGTACTCGTTGGATGTAAAATTTAATTCCTCATCCAAGGAGTACCCATGTTGCATACTTTGAATGGATCCTTCTACACAAAAAATGAGAGATACATGAAAAACATGATTGCAATCATGCTTTTTCATGTATTACGTATTTTTCATGTAGAAGGGTCCATCAAAATTATGCAACATGGGTACTCCTTGGATGAGGAATTAAATTTTTCATCCAACAAGTACTACCACTCGAAATTTGAGTAAAAACATTGGGAGTTAAGTTGAAAATATGAGTTGAAAAAGTAGTTTTATTATTTTATTATTTTATAATCTTCTTACCCTTTTACTTAAAAAATGGTGAATCATCCCCCATGGTTGACATCATCATCTTCAATCCTATTGGTTCTTATAAAGTTTATTTTGGTTGTACATTTTTCTTAGGAGGCCCACTTTAGACCTAAAAATTCCCTTAATGAATGTGTTAGATATAATTTTTCATTTATGGTAAAGGAAAATATGGGTGCAAGAATAATGGTCGACGAGCAAAGAGTTTTGAGTCATTCATAGTTTAGAAGAGTAGCTCAAGTTCTCTAGGAAACTACTCAGATGGATAGAGCTCAAAAACATCTTTCCAAATGTATTTTAAAGTCTAAAAAAACCTTACTAGATAAAAATATATTGCAAGTCAAAGTTAAGAACTTAAAATAGGTTAAAAGAGTCAATAAGTGAAGGTTCCTAGTGCTACAATTCATTTCATCTGATTCACTCAAATGGCATGGAAGTCAGATCTATCAATATCCTTAACACCTTTTCATTATCCCTTTGCAAATCCTCAAGCGTTACTTCTCTAAAAATTCAAATTCTTCTTGTCTTATCAACCTAAAAACTCATTTTTGAACCCACCACACCATGCCTTCTATGTTTCCTGCAATGGTTGCATGTTTCATAGCTAGGAATTTTCACTAACCAGTGCATATTTCCTTTGCTACAGGTGAAATGGTTATAGAATTTCGGGAAAAATAAAATATATTTATGAAACTTCTCTTTCCATCAGCTTCTAAGGTGGTTTTAAACATTTACTATTAATTGATATCACAAACTCCTATCCTAGATATCTTATCTCTTATCCCAAGATATTATCTTCCCTTATATGTGGATCTAAGTCCTAGATTGGTAAAACCCAAACTAACCTATTTACCCTATAAATTCACTGCCTCTCGTAGAATCTGGATTGGCTTTTGGAGAAACTTAGTTATGCCCTGATGCTACTTTTTTTTACTTATAGATCCATTACCATTCTTGAGTTGAGCTTGAAATATTTATTTGTGTCTAAGTAAGGACAGATTTTGGCGGGAGATATCTACATTTCCAGGAACGTCAAAAGGGTTGTAACCTTCTCCTACATTTAATTAGTACATGAAGTTTTGTTTTCCTATACTTGTGTCTATTTGATACTTATGTATTTCAATAACTTCTTGACTCATTGATTAGATATATTAGTTTATTTTATATATGTCTTGTATTTCTCTTTCTTGTTGTAATTGTCTTGCAGGTACCATTTATAGTAATTAGAGTCGAAACTAAAGTTTATAAGCCAAGAGAAAATGAGGAATAGGGTTGGACTTGAGGTAGGATATCTCATCCATTTTATAATTCCTATAATAAAAAAACATTTTTTTTTGTTTATGTTGTTTCTATATCATACCACTAGATCTAGGGGATTCACTTATGTCCATAGGAGGGAAATTTCCCTATAACAACTTGGGAAATCCATTGGGGAACAAGATGTTCTTATACTATTTTCCTTTGCCTATTCATTTTAGACCTTTCAATCTAACTTGAATCAACTTATTTACAGAGTAGTTAGTCTTGGGAAAGCATTAGTTTGAGCTTGGTAGGTTTTTTTTTTTCCAATTTTTGAAAAAATTTTATGGTCTGAGAAAGAGTGACCAAGCGCATCTTTCTTTCTCCGTAAGTGTGATGCATCATACAGGTGCTTATATATAGCATATGATGGTTCCTGTAGGATGAAAAAATTGCATTTATATGCCTTTTTTATGAGTTTTTATTTATTCTTGTTAATTAGGGTTTGTGAAAACTTGGCTTGATTGTTGATTATACATACATACATATATATATATATATATATATATATTACAGTTGCAGTATGTGTGAGCTCTTTTGGTCAATGATCTAGCTTCATTTTCATTGTATTTGAAATTGAAAAGAAAAGAAAGAAAATTTTCCACTTTTTACATTTCATATGGGGTTTTCGATTTGCATTGGAATAGTATGTTGAAATATATGCTTAAGAAGCTCTTATTTGTTGCATTATTATTTGTTTCTTCCTTCTCATAGATAGATTTTCATCAAAATGAAAGAGTTATTTTCTTCATGTTGGTTGCATCATAGGAATTTTAGGTGAATTCGTACAATGAGCCTTGAAATTGAAACTTAAATGAAGATCAACCTTAAAATTTATTTAATTTACCTCAGGGTCATTTGGAACATGAACGACAAAGATAGAGGTATAGGCTAGAGACATGTTCTAGCGTTGTTAAATGTAGGATTTTTTTTATTTGTCTACGTTCCATGTTGGGGATAGTGGGTATTGTTGAAGATTGCAACAAGAAACAGTGAAGGAGGCATCCTGAAACATCATTCCTGATCCTAGTTGGAAAGTGATCACCTAAACTAGGTGGGGCCCACATAGGTGATTTTTCTCGCAAAGTCTATTTTTAGACATGTCGATCATATTCTATGAATTGCGGGATGCTATTTGTGGATGGTTGGTCAAGTTGGAAAAATAGATGGATTTATATTTTTAGACATATTGGGCGGAATCTATTTTTAGATTGCCAGTCTAAAAATAGATATGTCGAATATTATTAGCTCTTAATAATATTTGGACTATAAACATTATCTTATTCTCTTGGAGCACTTGAGTTAAGTGCACAGATGTGGCACATGCAGCTGATAGAAGGAATTACACTATTCCTAGGGTTTAGTTGAGCTATTGCATGGTTGACTTCAGTTAGAACTCATGTGGCAGAGTTTGGTGGAGTTGATGAGACAGTTGATGGAGTTGTGTTCGGTTTAACTTAGTTGAACTAGTTGTATTTAGTCTAACTGATAAATACACTAGTGAGGAGTGGTGTGAATTAATTATTAATTAATTCACTAATTAATAACCTCATTAATCCATTTGAAGAATACATCTGATTAACTAGTGTGGTGATTCATGGAACCCGTTGGAAGATAGGTGAAAGAGAAAGTGTAATATCAGTTGAATATGTTATTATAATTTTACCTTTTATTGATGAAATTTTATTTAAGAAGTTGTGTGAGAATTTAAGACAATTGGAACTATCAGTCATTCTTTAGTAAGATTTGCCTAAAAAGCAGTTAAAGAAATTTAGCAAAATAAATTGTGGTTTACAAAATCAAAGAAGTTGATTAGTGTAAATTGGTTATTGAGAAGCTTTGTATGAGTATTGTTACATGATCTCTATGACATATATTATATATATATATTTGGGGTTTTTAGCTTCAGGATTTCCTGTTAAAACAACTGTGTTAATGTGTGTGAATTTTTATGGTTTCAATGTGTGCATTGAAATTGTGTTTATTTCCGCATGTGATGATCAATGGTGGAATAGATTTTGTATTGTGCATGAAGTTAAAATAGTGTGTGATCAGGAGAATCTTTGAGATATGCATATGTATTGCATATAATTTCTACATGGTATCAGAGCAGTATTGATCATTGGAGCAATTGCAAAGCATTGAAGCTGTTGAGTTTTGTGCTAGTGGAATTCGAATTTGTAGTAGTGTTTTCTTGGTGTCGAAGTTGAGATGTCTTTCAACGGATTGCAATTGGAGTATGCCCTTGGGGGAAGCTCAAATTATATTGCATGGAAGGATAGGATAGAGGCAGTGCTAGAGGATAATGGGTTGAAGGAGTTCATAGATGCAGAAATTCCAAAACCTACTTCTAGCGATGCAGCCGCACTTGACGCATGGCAAAAGAAGGTAGCAAGGTGTCGAAGGATTCTGTTGGAAGGTGTGAAGGATCACATTATGTCCAGCCTTAATGGTAAAGCCACTCCATTCTTTATGTGGAAGGCTTTGACAGAATTGTTCCAAAGCAGAAGTGACCAGAGGAAGTTGGCACTTAAAGACAAGCTCAGGAAAATAAAAATGGAGAAGAATGACACTATTCTAGTATACTTGACAAAGTTTGTCCACTGTAGGGATGATCTTGGGACTGTAGGAGTTATTATGGATGAAGAAGACTTGGTGAGCTTGGCTCTCCTTGGGCTTTTGAAGAGTTGGCATAGCTATGAGGACTCCGTCAATGGTCGAGAGAAACTGCCAGGATGGGAGTGACTTTGGTCGGATCTTGTGCAGGAGGAGATAATGCGGAGTACCAGGGATGGCTCTTCATCAAAGAATGATGATGAAGAGGATTTTGCTTTAGCTACTAAATCAAGGAAAGGGAAGGGGAAAGTGTATGTATCAATTATGGTGCTGGATCTTAGAGTGCTTGACATGTCCAAAGTGAAGTGTTTTCAGCATCACGGTATAGATGTTTCATATATTATCCCTGAAGAAAGAAGAACAAGCAGTGCGGAACTCGACTGATGAGCTCTTCCTCACAATTTAGGCTGGACTTCTCATTGATATACCTATGCTTAGTGTCTAGTGCATTGGGATCAGAGTGGGCACTTTGATAGTGGTGCTTCCTTTCCCCCACCTTGGAAGTGCTCTGAATCTTTCAGTGACAGTGTGAAAGAATGCAGGATTGCATGTGGGTTAGGTGAAATGGACGATACAATCTGACGACCTTCCATTACATTACCTTTCGAGAGGAGTCGAATAAACTCTGTTTCTTTTTACATGAATCTGTAATTATCGGTTAAAGAAGAATTTAATCTCAGTCGCAATGTTAGAGGATAAAGGGTATGATGTTGTCTTTAGTGAAGGAAAAGTTTTCCTTCAACATAAAGCAATAGGACAAGTCAAGAAGGTTTGGATTTGAGCGAAAAATCTCTACAAATTTGAAGTAGATGGGATTTCTACGGAGCTTCCTACTGTTGGGAAGTGTGAGAAAGCCATGCAATTGAAGCTTGAGAGGGAGCAGGATTTGCATGCAGGTAAGAGTGAACCTCGGGATGTGTAGTAGCCACAAGATGAGAATCATGGAGTGGGAGCAACCACTCATGCGGAGAAATTTCATTCTAGATGGGCAGAGGGAGTGCATGTAGCTATACCACCAAGTGAGAGGTGGGGCGACATGCATGAGTAATCCCAAGAGGATATTTCTGGGAAAGATTCATTGAGATGGTGTGGATCTCATGAATTGAACCTAGCTATGAGGTGCCCACAGAGCAGCAGTAGCATGATCAGTTGGATTGATGCAGGCAGATCAAAGTGATAGCGTCGGATACTGGAGCATGGTTCAGAGTTGAAAACAAATGCAGAGTGCATGGGTGCAGAGTTCAATAGTGCAGTGGTTCCTGAAGACATGTGCAATAGCTAAGTAGAATTTGAAGACTTTGATAGATGCATTAGACTGATTGATTTTTTGAGCTGCTCAGATTGAGAAGGGATTCCCGAGAGCGGTCTGACGAGGAGTTGCATGACATTGAAAGAAAAAAAGTTGAGGCAAATGCAAGGAGTTGCACATTTCACATGCAAAGGCAGTCCTTTCTTGTTGAGAGGGAGTGTTGAAGATTGCAACAAGAAGCAGTGAAGGAGGCATCCTGAAACATCATCCTTGATCCTAGTTGGAAAATAATCACCTAAACTAGGTGGGGCCCACACAGGCTATTTTTAGGTGTATGTCTATTTTTAGACATGTCGATCATATTCTATGAGTTGTAGGATGCTATTTGTGGATGGTTGGTTAAGTTGGAAAAATAGATGGACTTCTATTTTTAGACATACTGGGCGGAATCTATTTTTAGATTGCCAGTCTAAAAATAGATATGTCAAATATTATTAGCTCTTAATAATATTTAGACTCTAAACATTATCTTATTCTCTTGGAGCACTTCAGTTAAGTGCACAGATGTAGCACATGAGCTGAAAAAGATCCCAGCGCTATTCTACAGAGGTTCGTGGAGACTATTGCATGGAGGACGAGTGTTTAGACTCATACGTGAGTTGTTCCAAAATTAAGAAATGGATTAGTGATTATGTGGGTTTATCTAGGTTAGACACAGTTGAGCTAGTTGTATCTAGTCTAGCTGAATAATTACACCTAGTGAGAGTGGTGTGAATTAATTAATAATTAATTCACTAATTAATAACTCATTAATCAATTGAAGAATACATCAGTTAACTACAGTGCATGGACAGTTTCAGTGGAGACCAGTGGAGAGGTAGGTGAAAGAGCAAGTGTGACTATCAGTTGTGAATATAGTGTTGCATGATTTTGCACCACACATTGATGGAGATGCCCTTAAGGATTGCGTGAGCAAGGCTGGACCAATTGGATTTCATCCAGAGCCATTCTTCAGTAGGGATTTTTTAGTAGAGGCAGGCTAAAGGCTGGCAAAGATCGGTGCATGGATTTGCAAGATCAGGGGCTGATTAGTGTGTAGCGATTGGATTGTATTGAGAGCTTGTGAGAAGCTTTGTATGAGGATTGTTACATGATCTCTATGACATATATTATATACAGATAGTTGGGGTTTTTAGCTTCAGGCTTTCCCATTAAAACAACTGTGTTAATGTGTGTGAATTTTTATGGTTTCAATGTGTGCATTGAAATTGTGTTTATTTCCGCATGTGATGATCAATGGTGGAATAGATTATGTATTGTGCATGAAGTTAAAATAGTGTGTGATTAGGAGAATCTTGGACACATGCATGTGTATTGCATATAATTTCTATAGGTATTCCACATACATAAGTATATTAGATGGTTCTCCGCGTACCTTTAAGTATATTGAATTGTTTTACCTATATCAATAGTATATTAGAATACTTTTGACCATACAAGATGCATTAGAAAACACTACCTAATATTGTGCTTCCACGTACCTTCAGGTATATTGTGGATGTTCCATATAGGTTTTTATCCTTCCATAGGAAATTGAGTCATTTTCCTTGTTTAATTTGATAAACTTAACCCAAAATTCGAGGAGATTGGTTGTACATACTAGAAACGGTATATTGCAGTTCAGAGTAACTTGGTAAAACGATTTTTCTTAGTTACCCTATTTTTTATTTATGTTGTTAATTTCTAAAATTCATTAATCCATCATGGAAGAACACCCTCAACAACCCCATCATTTGCGTAGAATGAAAATATTTCCTCATGTACGTCTAGAGGAAACACATAGTCTTCAAAAAAATAAGAAAATACAAACTACCAAAAATGGTATTTCAAAAGCTACCCTTCTTGCACCACATTTAAAATTAACCAATCAGAATCGTCCCTTCCCATAAGTATCGAACCTAGAATTACATTCTTACCAGCTGGTGGGTCTAATTCATTCAAAACTGGAGCCCTTGAAATATTATAACATGAGGTCATTGAACCTAAATTTCTAGATTCAAGCACTTTACAAATTGAGGGAATACAACTTGAGGAACCTCAGATAACTAAACCAGTTACTTTAGGGACTTCTTCTTCTATTCCTTTGTTTTTGTCTCAACCAAAACCTATAAATTTTGGTCTTGACGAAGAACAACTTCCACCTGATATTTTGATTATTGAGGGAATTACTAAAGAATATTCTTGACCTTCATTTACTGTCCATTTAAAAGGGGCCCCTCTTTATCAAGCTCATCCTTTTATTACCCCTCATACTCAAGTACAAGCTCCTTCACCTAAGACTCCTCATTTCAATTCGCCTTTAAACCTACCTCAACAAGCTCCTTTGGGAAGCTTAACCATGACTGAGTCAAAAATGGTATCCCAACTTGTGTCGGCTATCATGAGTGGATCATCTGAAGTTGCAACAACTTATATGTTTGTAGCATAACTAGAAAACCATTTGTATGGTGGTCTATCAAAACTGCCTGGATACCAATCATTATTTGGAACCTTTTATAGTGTGTTGACTAATCCATGTAATTCTCCTTTATCATCCTCCTCAAAATATTATTTGGTGCCTCTTTGATGAGAGCCTCACAACCTATTGCACTCAAACCTTCTTTGGAGTAGCAATATGGCCCATTTATTAATGGATTGGGACATCTACAAAAACCTACTCCATCCTATATTGGGTACCCTCCTCCTGGGGATTAGTTGCCTCCATATACTCCTTATCCTCCACCAAGGGGAAACCTATTGATAGAATTTTCCCATCTGCTAATAAAATTTCAAAAGTTAGTGCTCCATCCTATTCGATTCCTCTTCCTATGGGTCATCCATTTCGAGGAATGACTACTAATCCTTGGCATCCTATGTTGCATGTTCAACTTGGTTTGGTTTTAAATAAAATACCGAACCCTCAACCTATTATGACTGCACCTTAGGTTCCTACTTATCAATCTATTCAATCCATACCTCAAACTACCCAAGTTACACCTCAAGTGAGTCAACCCATTTAGGTTGTATCTCAAATGAAACCTACTCCAATAGTATATGAAAGTCTCAAATCGCATCTACCCAACCTCTTTAGGGTGTGTCACAAACTCCATGTTTTAATCAATCTATATCTTAGATGCAATTAAACCAACCTGTGCATGGCATGACATAGGTACCAACCAGTGAACCCAATATTGTGATGATGCAAAATTCATCTCGGAAACCATTCCAAGGTACTACACAAAATTTTTTTGGTCAAACTCTTATACCCCAAATTCCTTATTAAGGCCAATGGATCCAAACCCAACTATTCCAACCTTATCATGGTTTTCATGGAACTAGACAAACAGGTTAGTGTTATTCTGGATATAAAAATAATCCTTATCTTAGAATGTAAACATGATTTTCTCAACCGATTTCATCATATCAAGGATACCCTCCACCACAACTTTACCTTTATCCACAAGGTAAACATCCACAAATTGACTTTAATAGGAAGTTTCCATTTTTTGGAACACTTGAGCTACCAAATTTATCATGGCTAACGAATGATCCCATTTTTCATTCTCCTTGATGGCCAACCATTCCTACCAAATTGCTGAGTGAAATTTCACAATTTAATGGAAATCCTAGAGAAGACACGTCCACTCATGTTATGACCTATCATTTATGTTGTTCATCCAAATCCTTAAATGATGACTTCATTTGTTTACAAATTTTCCACAAAACTCTTATTAGAGTGGTATGTTTAATTACCATGAGGTTCATTTAACAACTCTAATGCCTTAGCAACTATGATTCGAACCTAGTTCTAATTTCCCATCGATTATAAAACTAGATCTGAAATTTTGACCTCCTTGAAATAGTCTGACTCCACCCATATATCTGATTATGTTCATGAATGGTGGCACCGACATCGCGTGGTTCATCAAATCCATCTTGTATACCATAACTAAGGACATTGGTAAAGGAAAATTTGTTACTAGATAGAAATTCATTTCTCATGCTCAATATCTTGATTTGATTTATACTCAATTCGACATGCTTAGCGAAAAGATACCCAATGCTTCGATACCTCAACATATTATTCCGCCTTCTCTCCCTTCGAAGGAATCACACATTTTTTATAGCGTGGATGGTTTGATTGAAAAATAGTCGATGAGAAAACATTCAAAATATGCCCCTGTTGTGACTAATAAAATCCTTTCCAATATGTCTCTCGAGAGTACTTCTGAGATAAACAATATACAATATGATAAGGGGAAATCTCAAAAACATAGAAGTAATTTAAAGGGTAAAGGAAGGAATAAATGATCAAACCCTTCACATGACAAGAAGAAGAATCAAGCTCCTAATGAGAATCAAAATCCTCGTTACCAATGCCTTGTCTGTAATGACAAGAATTTCATGAAATATTGTCAATGTCGTGCAGATATTAATAGATTTTTGCAAATTGCATCTATTGTGCATATCATTTTAACATACCCTTTCCAAAATCAGGAGATAAATACGGTTGCTAAAAAACCATCCTCCTCTTCCCATGTAATTATGTTATCTATTATTAGCAATAGGAATGGTTTCATGGTGGCTACAAGGAATAAGGATTATGGAAGTTCGACTCCTTCAACTAGAAAGGCTAATGATTTTCCTTCTGAATCTACTCAACCTACCTCTGGTCCTATTCATATATATAAAACATCTACTTAATTGACTATGAAACCTCCTAAAGGGACGATTCATAAGTCATATTTTAACCCTTATGCAAGGGTTGCACAAAATTACAACATATTTGAGGATATCGCTCAGACTCCTTCATATATGTTAGCACTTGAGGTGTTGCAGAATTTTCTTACCTAAAATAAATCTTTACTAGTAGCAATTGGAGGAGTATATCCTTTGGATTTGAATCTTTTTGTTTAATAAAGAGCACCATTCTCCTAATATTCTTCCCCTTTTGTCTTCCAAGATCTAAGTTGTTGTTAGAAGTACAACTATGTACCACACATTTGTAGATGATGGTGCCTCAAATTACATTATGTCACTTTCATGTTGGAAGGCTATTAGTTATCCACATCTTAATCATTCACCATCCACCCTTAAATATTTTGATGGTAGATGATTTAAACTTTACAATATCCTGAATTCATTACAAGTAGAATTAGCTAGTAAAATCGTCTAAGTACAGGTGGAAGGGATTGATGAAACTTTGGATTATAACCTCTTATTGGGACAAACATGGGTTTATTCCATGGCAGTCATGGTCTCAACTTATTTTTGGATGATTTATTTCCCTCAATAGGGAGGCATTGTGGCCATCAATCAACCTACATTCTTTACCACCGATTCTGAAATCCCTGGGATTATTCCACTCAGAATTGAATATCCACAATCTTATCAACATGTTGAGATAGGATTACTTAAATATTTGTCAATGGGAAATTTCATTCTCCCTCCTGCTGATATTCCCAATCTAGTTTATTAAGATGATATTGTCTTCTACTATTTCAATTGATCCCTGGATAGTACTTGAAAACATTAACATTGATTTGTTTAGTGACCGTATGCCGCTTAGCCCTATTGATCTTCAGTTTTATGCTCTTTACTCAACCTATTTGGAAAATCCTGATACTGGTGCCTTAGTAAGTTGGGTTGACCATTCACAAGATTTAGGTTTTTATTTTGACACTTTTGGCGACACATTTTCCATCGACGATAACATTATGGAGATCATGATGCCATATGAAACCCCATGGGGTGATAACAAGCATTCATCCTCATTGCCTGAAATTATTGTGAATAATCTTGAACACTATTATTCACCCAATGTTACTGAGTCACTTCAGGGTTCTATATTTTTTCATGAGGTGAATTTCAAGAATAATTTAACAAATATTGAGGTGACCATGCCCCTCAAAGTAGATATTTCTATAAAATCTGGAGTTGTTGAAAATTTCCATATTGGCACGTCTTGTTCTCTGGAAGAGGTTAAGATTTATAAGGACCATTTTCAATAATTTCACAATGTTTTAGCTTGGAAATAAAAAAAGATGCCAAGCATAGATCCAAACATTGTGGTGCACGAGATTAATTGCTATTCGAATTTCAAACCTATTCGAAAAAATTTACGTCCGGTTCATCCAAAGAAACTTGTTTCCATCAAAGCAGAAGTTGAAAATTTGTTACGTGTTGGTTATATATATCGTGTTCATTTAATAGATTTGGTTTCAAATATTTTTCACGTTATGAAGAAATAAGGTAAAATTAGATTATGTGTTTATTATATGGATATTAATCGAGTTATCCCAAGGACAACTATCTGACCCATTTTATTGACCAAATCATTGATGGTTGTGCTAGAAGCGATTTTTTTTCATTTATGGATGATTTTTTTGGTTACAGCATATCAACATCCTGCCATCAGACCAACATAATATTGCCTAAATTTTTCCATGTGGTACATTTAGCTACCCGAAAACTTCCTTTTGGTTTGAAGAATGTTGGCACAACTTTCCAAAGGGAAATGGACTATGCCTTCCATGATATTAAGCATATAATGCAACCCTATTTGGATGACTTTCCTTCCCACTCTAAGCACCATGAGGATCATCCAATGCATCTCATAGAGATCTTCCTACGATGTTGAAATTATAATATTGGACTAAATATGCACAAATCTATCTTTTGTATCTAATATAGTCGACTCATAGGATTCATAGTGTCCAAGAATGAGATCCACATTGATCCTATGTGTTGGGTGTGGTATATGATTATCTTCCTTCCTTAGAATTTTTGTTTTAGTCATGTCTAGATCTGAGTTCCTAACAGAACGGAAGCACCACCCATTTAATCATCTTCAGGGGGGTCTAGTACTGGGAAATGATGAATTTTATGAGTCCCCCCCCCCCCCTCCCACCAACAGGGGTTCGGGGGAAGCACATCCGAAGCTAAAAATACATGAAAAAATTCCTTGTAAAATATTTTAATTTCTTAGTCAATATGGGTCATTCATTAGGTGGATGATTTGACAATAGAAGTTATGTTAATTTAGGGTTTTTTTACCTAAAAGGAAACCCTCAGTTTATATGAGGGAATTGTATTGTGTTTCTGTATTATTATTATGAGTGAGAAAGAGAAAGAGGAGGAAGTTGTGTGAGATAGAAGAAGAAACTACAACATATATGTTGTTAGGTTGTATCTCTTCATTTTGTTGGATAGTATAAAAGGAAGGATTGGTTGTTTCTCCATCAACGTAGCCCAAATTGGGTGAAACACATAAATCTATGCCTCTCTTGTTTTATGCATTTTTTGTGTTTGTGTTTCTGCAATATTTTATGTGTTACATTTCCCTATAATATATAATTTTATAACACTATGAATTTATAGGCGATCATTTATTTTCTTTCTCCCTTTTCACTCATTCAGTGACAACGCCTTCAAGGGAAGGATAAATTTCTATGGAGATTCATCCCTAACTATGTCAAACTTATGAAAGGATTTACTCTCTTACTGAAAAAAGGGGTTCCCTTCCATTCAGATCACACTTATTAGAAATATTTTTATGCTTTGAAAGATGTGGTATCTCGAGCTTCTTTTATCTATCCCCTTAATTACCAACGACATTATTTCCTCTATTTAGTTGCATTAGTTACCATGATTGCAATGGATTTTGTAACAGACCTGGGTTAAAATTTCATGCACTAAAATTTAATAAAGGAAAAACTAAGACCATTGTTAAGGGAAACTTATTCCAATTTGAATTTTGGGAAAATATATCTAAGTGGGCATCACTGGTTGTGCTTATGGATAAGGGAAATTGGTAAAGGAAATGGCTAAGGCATTAAAAAGGAAAAAATGTATTTTGACACATTTATTTATGAAAATAAAGGAAATTAGGAGAAAAGGAAGGTGAAAGGTCACAGGTTGCATGTGAGAAGGAACATGAAGGAAACTAATGGTAAATTGAAGAAACTAGAGGTATCATCAAACCTTTGTGCATTGGTTGGCAAGATTTTTTCTAGTTTTAGCCTTTTGTCTGCTCATTTTCAGAATTACACTTAGAGAGGAGAAGAGAACCAAGTGGATAAATAAATCAAGAAAACAAACTAAAGACACGGAAAGGAAAGGAAAGAAAAGGAAAGAAAAAGGAAATAAAAGGAAGAGTGGGATCAAGCAACCTCAACAGGAATACTTGTAGGTAATATATTGCATGTGTGATTTCCTATTTGGTTTTGACGTGCATGGCATATGCATGTTAGTATTTGTTTCTCTTGCTGTCATTGGAATGGTTTTATTGAAGTTTAAGAGTGTTTTTTAGCCTTTCCTTGCCTTTTTCTAGATACCCATTGTGTGATGGGATTGTTCTCGGTTTTGAGCTTTGGAATTTCTGGGAGGTTTCGGAATCCACGACAAAGGTGGTCTTAGGATTTTTTTCAAAGGCCTAGGAATCCCTTGACCGATTTTTCTGTGATACACGATAAATACTGAGGGTGGTGTCTTGGTAAGGTCCCAGTGATCTGGTATGGATTGTGGTAAAACCTATATACAAGGAGATGGAAAATTCCTTAAGGATAGTGATGAGATCCAGAGACATTCCAAGCTCAGTTTAGTTTTGTGACCTTGACACCGATTTTGGTGAGATCACGGTATGGTTAGGGTGGAGGTGGTTTAACCTATATATTCCCTTGATTGTTTTGGATTGGTTTATCCATGATATCTCACATTCATGCTTGGAATATGGAACGAGGGTGACTGGTTGAAGAGAGATTTGTCTCAACCATGTCTATGGTCGGGTGGTATGTGGAAGTCTCGAACCTAGTTGTCTCTTGCATATTCTTATTGAAATCTAATTTCTCTTGCTTTTTTAATTGCTAGTGTGTGGCTTTAATGGTTGTTATATCATTTTATTTACATTGTTATATGTTGGTTATAAACATGGTTATGTGACTAGCTATAGTCATGGTTCATTTCATGTTTTTACTCATAATTGAAAGAATAATGGATGCAAGAATAGTTAAATAAACTAATGAGAGAGGGTAGGGATCCTTCTTGTTAAACCTCATATGAATTTCTAGTCCTTTATGATCAATATTATATTCAGGATCTGTAGGTTTCATTGTTTCCAACTGTTTGACAGAATGTCAGTCCCAGTTTGGGATTGTCAAGTCTAGTCCTAGTGTAATTTTTTTTTTCAAGCTTTTTCCTTGTGTAATTTATTGATTTTGTAAGTTACAAGGACTTTTGGGAAGAGTCCTAGCCCCTACCCTGGAATTTAGCTTTAAAATTAACAATTGTAGGAATAGCACAGGGTGAAATAGTCCCTCATCACATGCATGAAGGAATTATGGGAGTGACTGGGAGGTTCGAGTTGCATTGATTCCTTGGCAAGGGTGCAACTAGGGGTTAAATATAGTTAAAATTCAAGTTGGCTCAGTGGATGGACACCTGGAGGGGTTGGGTTACTCCTAGAGGGTCCTGTGGCATGTAAGGGAAGTTAGTAAGGTCTGTTTTCCGACTCCATTTCCTTAAGGTAAACTAGGAGGTTGATTCAGGTCATAACAACCCTTCACCTCTTGTTTACCTTAGGGAAGACAGTGAAAGTGGGTAAGTGTGAGGAGAGGTGGCCCATTATAGGCGGTCTTAGGATTTTTCCCAAAGGCCTAGGATTCCCTTGAACAGTTTTGGTAAGATACATGGTAAAGCTTGAGGGTGGTGTATCAGTAAGGGCCTAGTGATCCATTGTGGATTGTGGTAAATCCTATAGAAAAGGAGACCGAAGTTTCCTCAAGAATAGTGATGAGATTTGAAGGAATTCCAAGCTCAGTTCAATTTTGTGATCCTAACACCGGTTTTGGTGAGATCACTATATGGTGAGGGTGGAGGTGGTTTAACATCTGGATTCCATTGATTGCTTTGGATTGGTTTATCCATGAGATCCCACATTCATGCTTTGAATATGGCACAGGGTTGATTGGCTGAAGAGACATTTAGTTGAACCATATCTTTGGTTGGGTGGTATGTGGAAGTCTTGATCTTGGTTGGCTCTTGCCTTTGTTTATTTAAAGTTAAGTTCTATTTATTTTGTACTTGTTAATGTGTGGCTTTAATGGCTTTTATCCCATTGTTATTTACATTGTTATATGTTAGTTATAATCCTGGTTATGTGACTAGTTATTTTTTTTTTGTAAATTCGGTGGGTCCATTCCATTTTCTATTTATATTTGAAAGAAGGTTACATAATATAAAAGTTAAACTATGGCCTCAACCTGCCCGCAGGAAACCAGGTCTGTTGGCCATCTAAATACATGATAAGCAGTCCAAAACTGAAATTGTTTCATACGTCTAAACTTCTCCTGAGCTGTCTGTTCTATTATTCCTATATTTACTTTCCTAGAGCATTTTGCAGATTGATTTCTAAACAGTAATATCATCAAAATTTAAAAAAACACTAACTTCACAGTTTCTAAAAGACATAACTATTATGCTTCTGAAGAAGAGACTGGTGCTGGGTCCTTGGCACTGGTGCTAGGAATTTCTGCTTGTTGTATCTGATGTAAGATCTATTGAAGGGTTTTTTCCATCCTTCCCACTTTATCATCTAGTCTACTTACTCTATCAACAGTCTGATATTGAGTTATCTTTATGTGCTGAAGTTGGTCCTGGATTTCTAGAATTTGAGCCTGTAGGCTTGTCCCATGCTTTTCTGTTTCTACCTGGATGTGCTGTGGATGAAAGCTCTGAATGACTTTCACTATTAAGCATTTCACTATCCAATATGTGTGGATAGTCTGATTGAACAAGGTGAGGCGGCCCCTCGTGTTACCTGGATCTTGGATAAAATCCAAAATATCTGCTTCTGTCTCATTATCCTCAGGATCAGTTTGGATATCCCTCTCCCATCCTCGAATGACTTGCCTTGTGTTAGAAGAATTGCCTATAACATAGGTAGCAGCTAGCGTTTCCAAATGTTCCTGGTTGGTCTTGCGTCCTGTTTTCTTCGGGGCTGGTTTAGATTGCTATGGTTGTTTTCCTTTAGCAGCCTATGTTCTTACTCGGCGTTTTCCCATATCTGCTGAGAACCTATATACATGCATCGATACATCAACAGGAATAGCAACAAAATAAAGAGTTAGATGGCTGTGGTCTGTGCGCCACCTTTGGGCTTTCAGCTCATGGTTGTCATACAAACTATGAGACTTAACCCGAAATATTAAACTCTGTAATTTGTCTGACAGAACTTCAACATGGGCCTTGGGACTCTGGGTAGAATAATAAAGGTTGTTTCTCGGCTTAAGGTTCTAGACAACATTATGATAAGTTAACTGATTGACTCTGTGGGCGACCTCATTGTATATATGGTTGTGGTCAATATGCTTGATAGGGCGCAGATGACAGATAAAAGGTCTGGGTTTCAGGTCTTGAGGGAAACAGGGCCTGAAGCGCTCATCGAAAACAGGGCAGAGCTGAATGATATAGTCCCCATGCACAATGCTTTTCCTAATATCTACCTTATTTCCCGACTGGTCTTGGCTATACTGGTTTCTGGAGCAGTTGGTATAATTTCGGGTATGTAAGAACTTGCTTGTAACACGACACCCCTGTAACTGAAAGCCTTGATTCTGATGACTGTTCCCAGAGGGCTCGACCTTAACAAATAATAAACAAGGGTCCCATAAGCAATACCACAGAGATTGCGTTATGGGGAATACAAAGTACAAAATTTTACTGAAACCCATCCTAGCATGCTTATGCAAAAGACTTAGATAACTTACCACTATTGACTTCATATTATCAATGATAATGACGAAATCATACCGAAACAGGAACAAAGAAGCGCTCTGGGCTGGTAATAGACTAGGGTCTCGGTAACAAGGCAACTCAGATTGCTTTATATGGATTACCAAATACAGGAATTCGCTCCAACCTCTCCTTGCATGCTTATACAGTAAACAAAGGATACTTACTGTGGTTAACTCCATAATCACTATGAAACTGACGATTACATACCAAGACAGGACGAAAGAAACTTTTTGGACAGGTATTGAACTAGGATCTATGAAACAAGGCCTTACTGGTTGCTTAATGGGGATTACTGGATATAGAATTTTACAAAGACCCTTAATTTCATGATTACATAGACGTCTAAGGAAACTTACTGTAGCAGGCTCCATAATAGCAATGAGAATGCTGCTAACATACCGTGACAGGAACGCTTGAAAATTCGACTGAATGTTGTTGTTTCTCCTCCGCTTCCGCCTCCAGACAAGTGCATGCAAAAGCCCATGCATGAATGAATGGAAGAGTGGGGGAGTGACTCTTACCTTCGCGGTGGTTTGCCGTCTGTGAGCTGTCCAAACAGCCTGTCCACCTTTCCCCATGATAGAATGATGTGATTTTTCCAGTCCTGCCATCATTAAAACTCTTAATGACTTAGAGTTGGATCGTGTGCCCAGTTGCCACGGCACGTATTTCCTAAAGTCGGTTGAGCACCCCGATCGGGGGGGTTATGTGACTAGTTATATTCATGATTCATTTCATGTTTTTACTCATAACTGAAATAATAATGGATGCAAGACCTAATTGATGTTAAATAACCTAATTAGAGAGGGCAATGATCCTTCTTGTTAAGCCCTATATGAATTTTTAGCCATTTATGCTCTGTATTGTATTGAGGACTTGTAGGTTGCATTGTCACCAACTGTTTGACAGACTGTCAGTCCCAGTTGGGGATGGTCAGCTCTAGTCCCAGTGTCAGTTTTTCATTTGAAAGATCTTTCCTTATGTAATTTATGGATTCTGGAAGTTACATAGATTTATGGTCAGAGGCCTAGCGCTAGCCCTGGAATTTAGCCTTAAAATCCAACGTCGCATGCATAGCACTGGGTGAAATAGTCCTTGGTCACACACATGAAGGAATCATGGGAGAAATTGGGAAGTTCCAGTCACATTGATGCCTTGGAAAGGGTGTGACTCGGGGTAAAATCTAGTTAAAATATAGGTTGGATGAGGAGATGGATACCTGGAGGGGTTGGATAACTCCTGGAGGGTACCGTGGAACTTAAGGGAAGTCAGTAAGGTCTATTTGTCTACTCCATTTCTTTAAGGTCACCTAGGAGGTTGATTTTGGTCATAGCTACCCTTCACCTCATGTTTACCCTCGGTAAAATGGTAAAAGTGGGTAGATATGAGGGGAGGTGGCCCATTACAGATGGTCTTAGGATTAATCCCAAAGTAATAAGAATCCCTTTACCATTTTTGGCGGGATAAACGATAAATCCCGAGGGTGGTGTCTTAGTAAGGGCCTAGTGATATGGTATGGATCGCGGTAAATACTAGAGACAAGGAGACATAAAATTCCTCAAGGATAGTGATGAGTTCTAGAGGCATTCCAAGCTCAGTTTGTTTTTGTGATCCCAACACCAATTTTGGTGAGATCATGGTATGGTGAGGGTGGAGGTGGTTTAGCCTCTATATTACATTGATTGTTTTGGATTGTTTTATCCATGATATCCCACATTCATTCTTGGAATATGGTACGGGGGTGACTGGATGAAGAGATATTTGGCTAAGCCATGTCTATGGTTGGGTGGTACGTGGAAGTCCCAAACCTTGTTGGCTCTTTCCTATGTTTATTGAAAGCTAAGCTCTATTTCTTTTTGTACTTGTTAATGTGTGGCTTTAATGGTTGTTATCTCATTATTATTTACATTTTTATATGATGATTATAAGCATGGTTATATTACTGGTTATATTCATGGTTAATTTCATGTTTTTAATCATAAGTGAGAGAATAATGGATGAAACACCTAATTGATGTTAAATCAAATAATGAGAAAGGGTATTGATCCTTCTTGTTAAGCCTCATATGAATTTTCATTCCTTTATGCTCAGTGTTGTATTCAGGACTTGTAGGTTGCATTGTTTCCAAGTGTTTGGTAGAATATTAGTCCCAGCTGAGGATGGTCAGGTCTATTCCTAGTGTCATATTTTGGTATGCAAGCTTTTCCATATGTAATTTATGAATTATGGAAGTTATAGAGATTTATTGGTAGAGTCCTAGCACTAGTCCTGGAATTTAGACTTAAAATTCGCAGTCGTAGGTGAAGCACTGGGTGAAATAGTCCTTGGTCACACGCATGAAGGCACCATGAGAGTGACGAGGAGGTTCCAGTCACAATGATGCCTTGGAAAATTGTGTGAATGGGGGTAAAATCCAGTTAAAATTTAGGTTGGATCTGGGAATGAAAACTTGGAGGGGTTGGGTTACTCCCGGAGGGTTCTGTGGCACCTGAGGAAAGTTAGTAAGGTATATTTGTCAACTCCATTTCCTTAAGGTCACCTATGCAGTTGATTATGGTCATAATAGCCGTTCACCTCATGTTTACCTTGGGCTGGTGAAAGTGGCTAGGTGTGAGGGGAAGTGGCCTATTACAGGCGGTATTAGAGCATGGTTCAACACTTGGATCGGATGGGCTGAATGCATGTTGTTATGCATGCATTTTCATGGTTAAGGTTTTCATGCATAAGGTTATGGTATGAAGTTTATGTCATTATGATGTTGATGTCTTGGTTGATATAGAGCAAGAGATGCATATCATCAGAGCAGGGTTGTAGCACTATACTTTGGGGTAAGAACATATCATCATACATGTATTGTATGTTTGGCATGGTGGTAGGTTGGCTAATGATTATTATGAGAATTAGGGTTATGTACACGCTTGTTATTTTATCATTATTGTGGTTACATGTATGATATATGTATTTAATCAGTGTCATCATATGTATTTGTGAAATTTAGTCATGAATAATAGCAAGTTGTTATTATATGCAGTATGGTCATACACATGATGATTATGTTATATGATTAAATTATTGTTGTTATATGTTAGTTAACTTGATTATTAGGGTTATTGCATTTAATATATTTGTTGTTATATATAGATTGACCTATGTATATTATTATGGCTATGACATTTAGGTATGAGTTAATATATTGTGAGATTATGTCATACTAATATAGATTGAGTTTGCATATGTCATTTTTATGCACAAATGACGATTGTTTATGAGTTTATGATATGAACATGTTAGCTAGTTACTGTTATGGATATCATGACTTTAATTATGTTTGGTTTGATATGTTGTTAAGTTATATTATGCTAATATAGATTGGTTTTGTAGAAGATATAGACTCCCCTAAGATACTTTAAGGTATGAGTTTTCTTATGTCATCTATTTGGTGCTTGGATGTTGAATATGTCATCTATTTTGTGTTTGAGTGTTGGGTGTCTATTATGTCGTCTATGTGTTGTTTTAATGTTTGACTAGTTGCATGATATGAGTTGTATCTATAAGATTTCTTAAACGAATGATCTTGTTTGATATGGTTGCAGTCACACATATGTTTTGAGAATAGCTGATATATACTTGAGTGTAAGTAGGTGATAGTTGTACAATTATGTATTATGACTGATGAATGAGAATTGATTGTTAATTATAACATGTTTTTTAGTCTTGGTAAAGGTTGATTTCAAACTCATAGATATGTTGTCTTGATATTTGGAACATGTGGTTGACATGCATGTTCAGTTATATGGCAGCGTGCTTGGCACAAAAAGGTAAGATAACTAGTATATTGCTATATTTATTTATGAACTAACAGTTATGTGTTTATGGCAGTACGATACAAGGAATTTCATGGCAAAGAGACTGCCATGAGATATTAGAGAAGGCTTAGGTTGATCTTTCCTTTGGAAGAGTTGGGAAGCCATAGGGATCGAGTCATTGTGTTTGTTGCTAGTCTCGTGCTTTTGGTATTTTTTTTATTTGTTGTGCTTGATTGTGGCTTTGTTTATATCTAGTGTATGACCATACCACTTTTTGTGGTCTCGTATTGCTATTGATTTTCATGGATTTATTCTTGGTTTATTTTCATTCTTGTCTTTTATGTTTTGAGGGTCTTGGATTGGTTGGGAAAGACGAAATTTAATGGAGTGCGGTGAGATTTGAATGAAAGAAAACAGGTATTGTAAGACTCATATGAAGTTGATGCATGAGTAAATTGCAACTAAAGGAAAGAGTATGAAAACTAGTTGGACTAGTTGCGTTCACTGGGATAAATGGATGGTGGCAATATATTCATGAGTAAGGTAACCATAAAGGTAATGTAAATGGATATGAGGCATCAGATTCCTTTGCTAAATTTGGAATTGTTGTTCTCAATTTTGTGCATGTTGTGCACGGATAAAGGGATTTCTCGTAACCTAGACCTTATGATATCTAGTAATTATGTTGGGATTATCCATATATATATATATATATATATATATATATATATAATGTATATATATATATATACATATACATGTACATGTACATGTAAATGTACATGTATATATATATGTTATTGTCTAACATCGTCTTCAGGGATCGTGATTGTTTTATGTTGATATTTAGTTGTATATATATATATTTCATTCTCTGATAGGGTCGTCAAGGATCATTCCTGTGGAGGAATGATTGTTTATGCAGGTGAATGGCATGAAGAGGTTCTTGGTTTATGAGGAATCAAGTGGGAAGAGTAGCCTTGATAGATCTATGAGGCCAGTATCATGTGGATATAAATTTATATTTTGTGATTATACTATGTCTATGTTTATCTTATAGACTAGAAATGTTGAGGGATACATCAATGGAATGAAAGAATTATGATCTGCGACATGCTAGGATAAGCGTGGATAAGACACTAGAAGCAAGGTTGCTTGGTAAGGGCATGTGGTCTTAGAATGTGCAGTACTAGTGTTGTGTACATGTAGCATATGTAGTATTGTGTATATATGATGTTGTGTGCATGTTGCATATATAATGTTGTGTGCAATATTTCATATGCAATGAGTACCAATGGTGTTAAATACATACCCTTTATGCAGTTCTATGTACAAATGATGTTATTTTCATGATGTATATGGTGTATATGGGAAAATTGATAACAGATAAGGCTTAGTAGCAGTAGGTGATGAAAGGAGCTAGTCGATGGAGAATGAAACATGCAAAGCACCGACCTTATTTAGCCCATGATCTCATTAAGGTTTTGCTCTTGGTCCTCAATTATATGGGGAAAAGGGGCAATGTACAGGTGCCCTAGAATGTTTATAGTTTGAAAATTTTAGTGATGGTTTTTGGAAGATTGCACCATATTTTGTGAAAAATTAGCTACAAATAACTGGTAGTTGGTGAATTTGGCGGAAGATGTTATATTTCGCGGTATATTTGGAAATTTTCCCAAATCTGGTGGTTCACCAAATTTGGAACTAGAGATAAAACCTTGAGTAAATCCTTTAAGAATTCCATAAATAAAGAAATTAATAAAATAAGTCAGAGATAGATATTTAGAAAACCAAGAAGAGATTGAAGAAAAATTGAACACATTCAAAATACTTGATAGAAGTAGGAAAAAAGCAAAAAAATATAGTTTATGCATGAAAAAGAGTTGAAGTTAACTAAAAGTTTAAAAATTGAAAATATCAATTCTAAAAATATTTTGATGTTAAATTTGATAGTTTCATACCGTATATATAAACTATAATTTCATACTATGATAATATTCATTTTTCATTGGAATATTTAAATAAGCGTTTCGTTATCTAAACCGAGCATTATAAATCAAATCATACATAAAAATAAGATGAATAATTCGTTGGGCAGTTGGCATTGTTTTAATGGTTGGTGGCATCTTGTGTGTTGGGATTGATGTCAACCAAGCTAGAATTGATGTCAAGATTAGGAAGATTCCTATGGTTGTTGCAGTAATTAAGTAGAGAATCATGATAGTAGCAATTCTACTGAAGAAGCTAAAATAGTATATCTATGATGGTTAGGGTGTCCCTCGCTTTGAAGGCATTTTTTCATTAGGATTTTAGCTCAGATGCTCTTAGAGATGGCATAGTTGGATTTTTCTTAGAAATAGATCTCTAAAGGTACATATTGAAGTGCCCAAATGCCTCCTAGATCACAAATTATTTTCAGTTAAATATTAGAAGCCATAAATTCAAATTGGTAGATCTAAAGTTGGTTGGAGGAACTTTTGGTACATGTTAGTTTGGAAACATTTACAAACATGGAAAATTCATTAGCAGAGTGGAAAAACTGAGTACTGATAAAATGTTATAATGGTAGCAGCAATGGGGAGCATGTTTATTAGCCAAGGCACATTCCACATAAAATTTATGCTTGACGAAGGTAACCTGGTGGGTATACCTCGTACAAACCTTAAGGAGTGCTTAAGGGAACATGCAGGATGAGCGCGTTGGGGATACATGGTGTTATCACTCCACCAGATTCCCAAGGCTGAGGAAGGAATCCCAACAGAGGTAACCAAAATCCAAGATTTTTACTTGATAGCTAGCCCTATCAAGTCGGAGAGGGATCTCTCCAAAAAGGTCACAGCCAGGAAGGCTGGAGAAATTAGGGTTTTAGGCTAGGTATGATGTGCAGGGGTTGTTTTGATTTGGTTTAGTTAGGGAAATCAATGGATCAAGGAATTAGGTCAAGGAAATCTAGGTTAGGGCAATAGATTTAGGGTTGTAGATATGAATGGGGAAAGGTAGGTATGATGTCAATCACTTGAAGGAAATGGTTATGGAATGATATAGAAAATGTAAGAAGTTTGAAAAAATCATGAGGGATATATTTCTCTCAGACATAAAATAGTGACACAAAATATGATCAGTTACCCAAAACAGAGCATGGCTAGCATGTATTCTGAATTTTGAACTTATAAAAAATCATAATCATAGACATGAAAAGGAAATGAAAAATACACTCAAACATATGTCACTGAAGAAGAAACAATGAAAGACATTCAATACCACAGATATCCCATAAATGTAGTTGCAACTCCTCTTTATTAGCTTGGCCAAAACTGAGGACAAGTTCCCTTGATCAAGTAGCAAAATGAAACTATTTCCAACTATTCCAACTACTATTACATTGAATTTCTGCAATTTATAGACCAATTTAAAAAATCTGACGCAAATCTCAGATCCATAATTATTTCAAACAACAAAGCTTTTTTCCTAGCCTCTAGAAACATAAAACTGTTTATTTGCTTAAAATAAATTGAACTACTTGCCCAAGTCTTCAAATTCATGATTTGGAAGAATTTGGAGAAACCTCCCTTGTGGATCTGCACCTTGATAATAGGGATAAATGTTAATAATATGTTTTATTATGCTGAACATTGAGCTGAATCGACCCTTTTTTCCTGTGCTGCCCTATTGCTAATGTGTTGATGTAGTGGGTCAGTTTAGGACGTGGAGCACAATTTTTTGATATGCTGGTAGATGAGCTGAGAGCTGTGCTGGCAGATCTATTGTGTGAATAGAGTGCTGAATGCTTTTTGCTACCCGACTCGACCTTTCTGTCTTTCTATTACCTAAAATCCTTTTGTTGTGATAAAAATCTTTTATAAACAAAATAGCATGAAAAACCAAAATACTAGACTTGAAACATTTTAAATTTCAATTCTGAAGTCACATGGCATCTGTGTACTTCGCAATATTTACAGGTTCATTTATAAAGAATACAACTGGAAATGCGATGCGAAGGGGAGGTGACGTGGAGGGTCGGTGGGACCAGACCGCAGCGCATATTGCAATTCGTAGCTTTTAGTTATAAGCACAGAGGATGTAAATACTAAAACCTGCAAAGTGCAACACACGGGAGAGGAGATGAATGATGCGGCAGGTAAGAATTGGGACCGGATCGCAGGCACACATTGCAACTTTTAGCTTTTAGTTATAAGCTATGGGGTTAACATCTAAACTTAGCGAAATGTGGGAAGAGGGACCCACTGCAATTGGCAGAGTGTTATGAATCGGCAAAAGGTTTAAGAGGTGAGTGTTACAAAGCTTATATGGTATATCAATGTATTGCAATGGCTATTCAAAGAGGGCAGAGCTGCTGAGGTGGGGCGACCTACCGCATCGCAATTAAAATAAATATGTTGCAAAGTTAAAACCAATGCGATGCGATATCACAAATCGGCGATCACATTTTTTAAAGTTTAGTTCCAATGTGAAACACATAAAATATGTAGAATGTGATGAGGGCCCCACATTAATCACAATCGGGAGTTTTGGAGCGGTAACCAATGAATATGGTAACGTTTATTGCGATGGCGATATGCGATAAAGGTACAAGGGGTCCTACCAATGGTTTAAGTGGATTTTTGTTATATATATGATATGTAATATATATAACGGTAAGTTTTATATAACACGGCTATTGAATGGGTGGCGGAGCTTATAACATTTAAAAATTTCAGACTTTTATATAAGTGGGTTTAAGTCTCGAAAGGTTATATATGTGGGTTTTGGGGGTTTGAATGAGATTTTAAATGGAATTCAAAGCACTAAACTATGGATTTTTAAATATAGTTTAGGATATATATTAAATTAAGTTTGGGTTTTAGTAAAATAACTTGGATAATTTAGAAATTGAGATGAAATGTTTGGATATTGGGGAAAAAGGTGAAAATAGTAAATAAAAAAAAAAAAAAAAAAAAACGAAGCAAGGTCAATGATGTAATATTCTTAAATTTTCACATGATATATGGAATATTAGAGTTCTTAATAAACTTAATAAATTAAGTAAATAAAAGGGTGGAGGGACCCACAAACCTCAAAGATGATACAATCCACTTTTAATGTGTGTATGTGGATATTCTAGAACTAGATCTAAAATCTTGGAGTAGTGGAGCAGCTCCATTAATGGAGATCACATCTCATTTATGCGATAGATCATGGAGGATGAAACAGTCAAATAAGATCATGGATCTTAAATGTAAAATCATGAGGATCTTGAAGAGGTCAACTGAGATCATAGTGCATTCAAAGTAAGATCATAAAGCACTTGTGATAAGTAAGTGGAGGAAGTGATGCATTTTATGCACGCATGATGGAGAGGGTGATCACCCCATGTGAACATGATGGAGGACATGGAGAAACAATGCAGTCAACCATGGAGACTTATGTCCATGTGTACAGTGCATTTTTTGAGTGGGCACAGGCCATGGAAGGCTCATGATCTATATAATGAAGCTGAAGGCACAATAGAAGGTAGATTTGGATACTTGGATTATTCTTTGATCTGTTTAGATCTAGATTTTTCAGGTGACATATCCATGCACTCTTATGTTGTTTAGCTAAATTTGTAGTGTTGTTTAGCACAGGGTGTTCCCGAATGGAAATCCCATCCTTACCCATAGAGGACTTGTGTGCCTACTCTGGGAAGGTCTTCTATTGAGCTCTGTTCCTTATCAAGCCTTGGTGCCATCTTCAAGAGGTTGTTTCTACAATTCAGCTAGAAAACCACCGGAGGATTCATCCTAAAAATTTGTTCTTCAAATTCAGTCTTCCAGGAGTAGCATATCTATATCTGACATTCAGGCCATTTTATTTTACCTCCATGCAGCAGGATTCCCTTCAATGATTGCGCAGTCCAGTCTCGAAGATCTATTAGAGGAAGGAATTTTCCAGTATTTTAGCTGGAAATACTATGAGGGATCATCTCCTCACATTGTATCCATTTTTTCCATCATTCAAGAGCTGATTTGACATATTTAGCAGTAGGCTATTGATCCTCTCTCTCTAATAGCACAATTTTCTGAAGCTGTTGTTCTTCCAGCAGCTATTTTTAGTGGAGGAGATTGGAGGAGCTATATCTTGAGCTTTTAGCCCAATAATCTAGTGAAGGGATCAACCCTTCTTGCATTGAGCTGATTGTATGACATTGCAACCATCTATTCTTTAGTTCATGATGCAGATCTGCAAACCCAACAACATATATGAGAAAGCCCTACGAGGGTGATTTTCTTAGATTGATAGATCTGGAAAATCCTTTTTGGGTTATTTTGGGTATCCATCATAGAGCCCATATCTAAATTTTCAGCATCATCGGAGCTCCCATACTACCTAGATCTGACTTTATCTCTTTCTGGCAGTTGTAGTCCCAACAATTACAGCAGGGACAACACAGTTTACCTTCTAGCAGCTACGCAATCCCTCTTGTGGGATCATTTCAGGGTCATTCTAGGCCATATATTTTGCTTAAGTGTCTCATATTTTGTGCACTGTTGTACTTTCTATTCACCTCCTATATAATAAAATGGCTTAGCTTCTCTATACATTCTAATGTTGTCTTTAGATTAATTTTTTACTTTGCTGCAGTTCTTATATTTTGTTTCAATATTACTGCATTCTCTCTTTTGGGATATTACAGTGGTATCAGAGCATGGTATTTGGCTCAACTTGTCGATACTTCATCTTTTGCATCAAAAGAAGAAGCAAATAGATGAGATCTATCATGAAGGAGGACTGTAGTTTTGCCACTCCTCTCTTTAGATCCATGCAATATCTCTCCAAAGAGGTCAATCAAATGAAGACGAAAAGGCAAAATGAGGATCCAAGAAGAATATTTGATGAGGAAGGCCCAAGCACTTCCTATTAGCAATAAAGAAAACTGCAGAATCATAGATCTACTATGCCCACTTTCTTTGAAGAAGGTAAATGGCATAGTCATGAAGAAAGAAGGAACATGGAACTTGAGACTCATGAGACTCTCAGTCTATATCTTGAAAAGTACAAAGCATAGTCTAGAGCATTCAAGGAGAAGCTAACTCTCCAAAAATTCTTCAAAATCAAAGAACAAAGAGGATCCTATAGCAACAATAGAAGAAAGAGGCACAATAGATTCTATTTGTCTACATTTGATGGATCTTCCTAAAGCACTGTTAAGGCTTGGAGGAAAGAGTTAGATGCATTCTTTAGGCTACATCCTATAGCTGAAAGAGAGGCTATTCATATTGCAACACTTCATATTTATGGTGAAGCCAATGATTGGTGGTTTGGTCACATGGAGCATGCAAAGGTGACTAAATATTTAGATTTCTTTCACAAGTTGAAGAATAAGTTTTATGTGAGAAAACCAGAGATATGTCATAAAGAGTCACTACATTCACCACTAGCTACAAAAGTACTTGTATCTAGAGGAGATACACTTGCATCTTTTCAAGATAGTCCTGAGCTCTTAACACATGGAGTCCCATGCATGATTCAGGAGATCCATAAGGAGGAGGAGGTAGATTCTAGCACTGGTACATTGATACAAGATTAACCATCACTCTTACTAGCAGTTGGAGAGACCCATGTCCCAGTTGGAGGAACTCTTGTGGACTTGCAAGAGGTTCCCACACATCAATTGATCCAAGGTATGCATGCAATTTCATCTCATATTGTTTCAGTATCTCTTATTGAAACTTATGGGGACATGCTATCAAGGCCATTGCATGACCAAGGATTTGAAAAACATGCTGATTTGGAGCAGAAGCATATCACTGCGTAGAGGACCCTTGAGTTGATCAAGGAGGAGATGAAGAGTTGTCCCATCTCATCATTTTTTCAACTACATTCAACCCTTTGAGTTGAAGTGTATAGTTTCAGAAGATGGGATGAGCATGATCCCATGTACAATGGTTAGCTATGAGTTCAACATTGTTCCTTGCCATGAGACATCATATGTATCACCATGCAGATCTACATCGATGTCACTTATTAGCAATGATGATGAGAGGGCCCCATCATTCTTGGAGCATAATTTCTAAAGGTAGCTTCAATCATGAAGCATTGAAGGTAAAGATGATAGATGGTAGACATCTTGAGATGAGGAATACTTTCTCCTTTCTAGATGACACTTTCTCAATGAGCACTTCACATCTCAAAGAGAAACTTATACCTGCAGCAGATCCAGAACCTCACTGTTTTTGGAGAGCCATTGGTGAAAGGATAATCTCATGAGGAGATCTCATTAGAGGTGCACTTCAACATTTCATGGAGAGAAAAGTTCTTCATAAATTTTAGGAGAATGGTATTCTACAAAGGGAGGATACCATGTTTATCTAGAACATCATTCATCATCCACATGGGGATGAGTGGGTGAGGATGTTAAGCAAGGGTTGCATGACCACTTGCAGATATATGACATGGGCTAGCAAGAAGCTTGGTTGCGCTGGTTTCTCTTGGGTGAGTTTGGTTACTACCCTACCCAAAGGCTCCTATTTCTTTGATCCATGCCTTGAAAAACACTCATGAAATGAAGAAGGAGGCATGGCTACACTGGCTGCTCTTGGGTGAGTATGGTTACCACCCAATAGCTCATATTTCCTTGACTCACGCCTTGTGTATCCATGAGAAAATGAAGGAGAAGAAGACATGTTCAATTTGGTTGAGAGATTGTGGCCATCACATGACATCTCCCATGTTTATGTGTTTTGTATTTTTTGTAATATGGCATAATACTCTCATGATGCGTGATAATGGAGCTTGTTTGTATTGGTCTGATATGACATTCCATATGTCCTTCAATATGTTGTTGTTTCTCCATGAATCACATGATGATGTGAAGAGGCAGCAAGTGATCTTGTTGCTGTGGCTTTTATTAGGGGATTTTGGTCCTACATACTCCCCTACTTTTCATGATAGTGTTGGAGGATGGCAGCAAGATGCACTCCTCCGATGGCTCTTAATTGGAGAGTATGGACACCATATTTGGTATCTTGATGGTGTGGTGTGGAAGCAGGGAGAATTACTGAGTTGGCTACTATTGGGAGAATATGATTTGACATCCTTGTCTACCCATTTATCTCTACTTCTTCTTTTGTACAATGTTGGGATGATGCTTAGATCCAACAAGGCCAACAGGGCTAAGGATGGAGGTATGAAAAGCCTCTTTTTACCTCATGTAGCATGGGATGGGGGATTACTTTGTGAGTTGGAACTTTCATTTTGTGGAAGGAACCATCTATTCTTATATATCTCATGTATTATGGAGGATGTTGGACAGCTTTTAGTTGTCACTTGGAGCTTCATGACTAAGGAGGGACATCTAGCTACACAGTTAGAGGTCAATCTAGACATTCTAGAGAGGCAACTTTGGTGCCGGTCATACATAACTCATTGCAGCAAATGGGGAGACCTTCCTTGTGTGGATTCCATTTGAAGGGAGACAAATTGCTTTATCATCTACTTTTGCAGTTGCTTGGGGTCAAGCAACATTTTTCTGGGGAGGACTGTAATATTCCTAAAGTTTCACATGATATTTGGAATATTAGAGTTCTTAATAAACTTAATAAATTAATTAAATAAAATGGTCGAGGGACCCACAAACCTCAAAGATGAATAAATTCCACTTTTAATTTGTGTATGTGGATATTCTAGAACTAGATCTAAAATTTTGGAGTAGTGGAGCAGCTCCATTAAAGGAGATCATGTCTCAATTATGAGATAGATCATGGAGGATGAAACAGTCAAATAAGATCATGGATCTTAAATGTAAAATCATGAGGATCTTGAAGACGTCAACTGAGATCATAGTGCATTCAAAGTAAGATCATAAAGCACTTATGATAAGTTAGTGGAGGAAGTGATGCATTTAATGCACACATGATGGAGAGGGTGATCACCCCATGTGAACATGATGGAGGACATGGAGAAACATCGCAGTCAATGATGGAGACTTATGTCCACATGTAAAACACATTTTTTGAGTGGGCCTAGGCTATGGAAGGCTCATGATATATATAATGAAGGTGAAGGCACAATAGAAGGCATATTTGGATACTTGGATTATTCTTTGATCTTTTTAGATCTTGATTTTTTAGGTGAAATCTCCATGCACTCTTATGTTGTTTAGCTAAGTTTGCAATTCTGTTTAGCACAAGGTGTTCCCCAGCGAAAATCCCACTCTTACCCATAGAGTACTTGTGTGCCTACTCTGGGAAGGTCTTTTATTGATCTCTATTTCTTATCAAGCATTGGTTCCATCTTCAGGAGGTTGTTTCTAGCATTCAGCTAGGAAACCAGTGGAGGATTCATCCTACCACTTTATTCTTCCCATTCAGTCTTCCACGAGTAGAAGATCTATATCTACCATTCAGGCCATTATATTTTACCTCCATGCAGCAAGAGTCCCTTCAAGGATTGCGTAGTCCTGTCCTGTAGATCTATTGGAGGAAGGAAGTTTGCAGTATTTTAGCTGGAAATCTTGTGAGGGATCATCTCCTCACATTGTATCCATTGTTTCCATCATTCAGGAGCTGATTTGACATATTTAGTAGCAGGCTATTGAGCCTCCCTCTCTGACAGCGCAGTTTTCTAAAGTTGTTGTTCATCCAGCAGCTATTTTCAGTGGAGGAGATTGGAGGAGCTAAATCTTGAGCTTTTAGCCCAAGAATCTAGTGAAGGGATCAACCCTTCTTGAATTGAGCTTATTGTATGACATTGAAACCATCTATTATTCAGTTCATGCAGTACATCTATAAACCCAGCAGCATATATGAGCAAGCCCTAAGAGGGTGATTTTCTTAGATTGATAGATCTGGAAAGTCCTTTCTGGGTTATCTTGGATATCCATCATAGAGCCCAGATCTAAAGTTTCAGCATCATCAGAGCTCCCATACTGCCTAGACCTAAATTTCTATATTTCTGGAATTTTCAGTCCCAATAGTTGCAGCAGGGACAACGTAGTTTACCTTCTAGCAGTTACGCAGTCCCTCTTGTGGGATCATTTCAGGGTCATTCTAGGCCATATATTTGGCTTTAGTATCTCATATTTTGAGCACTGTTGTACTTGCTATTCACCTCCTATATAATAAAATGGCTCAGCTTCTCTGTACATTTTGATGTTGTCTTTAGATTAATTTTTTACTTTGCTGCAGTTCTTATATTGTGTTTTAGTATTGTTAGTATGAATTCTTCGTCGAAGTGTACGAAAAAGAACCACTTTAGCTACGCATAACTAATAGCCCTAACAACAATAGAGGCTGCAAAATATCTTCAGATCTGCAATTAGTAGTTAAAATGCTGCAACAAACAGATCTATAAATGGAGAGACATTAAGCAGTAAAGTAAAGAGTTTTCTCCATGCATCCAACAGACAAGACAAGAACACGATTTTTGAATGAATTTTTATATTACAGGGCACCTGGGAGGAAACAAGAAGGTGTATACAGATCTCCTCAATGGGATGGGTTCTTTGTAGTCCTCAGCACTTCAGATCTAAGCTTTCTCTCTCTTGTAGATGTAGAAAACCCAATGCAGAAAGTAGAGCTCAATGGGAGCAAAATGGTAGAAATGAGACCAAGTGTATAGATCCAGAGTGATCTAATAGGCAACAAAAGGTGAAGAATGATGGGGAAAATCCTCCTATTTATAACAAAATATTGGGTCATTCTAGATCTTGGTGCATGATTAAAATAATGTTAACCAAATCTAGATCCACCTCTATGGAATATTTTATTATATTTGTTGGAGGGAAAGGGTGTTTGACTTGGGGTCAAATCCCTTGATTAGTGAAAAAATAAATAAATAAATGATTTATTTATCTTTTTAAGGAAGTGGTTGGGAGATAATCAAATAAATAATGATTTATTTGATTAATGGTGAGTGATTTGGTCATATTTAACAAGGAATATTATTAAATAATTATCCCTAGAAAATAATAAGATAACTATGGGTTTATCTCATTAATTTCTTTGTTTTTAGGGTTAAACATGACTAGGAATAATAATTAAATTATGGTTTAATTAATTATTCCATGAGGAAAATCAAACAAATATAGGTTTGTTTAATATTTCCTTTTGGGGTTTCCTAATTTAACATAGTGAAAGCGAGCTTTTACTTGGGGTAAAACTGGGTCTTACATGGTGTACTTGGGTCCATCTAATGATAAAAGGTTAGATGACCAAAAAAATGGTGTAACATGATTGCCCCCCGGCGTGCGAGTGTCGGAGAAAATCGTATGACCGAAGTACGTTGTAAGAATACAATCACTAGACAACAAAAGGGAATGTCGGAGAGAGAAGTGGGAGGTAGATAGTGTGGTCGAAGGACTAGACCTTGAGGGAGACGAGACTCACGGAGTGCAACAAGTCTCTTTTTATGAGAGGGTACCGTGTCTGAAGGCGGCGGGGGAGGCATACCTATGCCCGCCGTGACAAAAGTACAAAAGAATAGTGTGTCCGATGAAACAAGGGACCGAACCATAGAGTACAGTGGCATAATCAAGAGCCGGATAAAAATACAATGAAGAGTCTCACATACATGCTCGTGCTCGGGATAACGACCAGGACTAGTACAATAATATCCGAGTACATGAGATAAATACAACCCAAATGCCCCCCTGTAAATGGGGAAGGGCTCACAAAATCTGATCGATACATGCAAATCATAGAGGTGTCGCAAGTGGCTAAGGCCAACATCATCAAAATCGGAGCGGCATCAAAGGCACGCAATGAAGAGGTCATCCCGGGCATGTGGGGGGCTACTCTGCAGGCCACCCCCTCATGAGGGTTGAGACATCTCACACACGCCCGGGAATCATCAAGAGCTGCTGGCGGGTCACCTGGACTGTCCGAGTATACGAATCTCGATCATGCCGAAAGGAGTCGGAGAAGTAATCAAGTCAAAGGGAAGTGAGAGATCCCCCAGCCCGATCCGAGGCACCGAACAAGAGTGGAAGCCGGAACCAAGGTACACCGCCCTCTAGACCTTGCTTCGGAATAAATGTGTTGATGTCGACGAAGGAGGTCCGCTCGTAGGTGAGGCAATGAGAGATCCTCAACTAAGGCACGAGAGAAGAACAATAGAGCGACGGACAGATCGACACTAATGATGATAGTGGAAATGGGAAGGATGGAGTGGCGAATGGACGACTTCCCTTGTTAGAGCATAAAGGGCATGAATGACATGGCAGCGACCGACACAATATCGAAAGGGACAGGGGACGAGTGGGGTCGAAGGTCATGATATGCGACACAAGAGAGGAACCAAGCAAAGAAGAATGGAGGGCTATAGTGGGGGTATAAAGGGACGCAGGATAGACTCCATGAATGCAATGATGACTCAACTTGGATGCTCTAAACAAGGGCGACTTGATAGTGTCGCCACACAGTAAAGGCCCCAATGGGGGGCCACGGAAGCATGAGCACAAGGTGGGCACTCATGACGAAAATCGACACGAACATGGACCAGTAAGGGAGTGATATGGTGCCCCAAGTACAAGTGTCGTAAGTGAGGAAATTCGGTTTTAAGGAGCGGTGAAGTGACCCTTCGTGGGCAAAATGTGTCCGGGTGAAGTATCAAATCACCAAAAACTAATAAAAACCCCATTTGAGAGCTCGGTGAGATCTGACCAGCGGTGCCGACGGTTCGTCAAACGAGGGCTACGGTGGTAGTCGCAGACAGTCGAAATAAGAAACAGGGGTTCTCTTTTAATGAGGCAGCTTTTCCCTCCAAAATCATTCATTTGCTATTGTTGCTCGTGGTGAATGTGGAGAGGAGAGAAGGCCCTAAATCTTGCGGCGAACGTAGTGGACAAACCGACCGTTGGAATCGAGATCCGTCGGTTGGAGGTAAGAGGCCTAACCTTGCTATTGCATTTTGATGGATTACATTTGCGGTTTAGGGCCCAAAACCCCGTAAACAGCCCCTCCTTCATCTCTACGTGCCGTGTCGCACTTTTTGGGGCAAAAGTGCGACCCAGACGCAGGTATTAGGGCAAAAAGTGCGACCCGGGTCCAGAAAATGGCGTAAAACCTGCGACCCGGGAGATGAGGGGGGTTTGGTGCTGCGTTTATGGTCGGGAGTTGGGTTTTGGTGAAGTAGGAAAAATGAAAAAAACGGATGCGGCTATCTAAAAGAAAATAAAACATGCATTTCGGAGGGGAAATGCTAAGGGTAATATCTCTTAAGATAGAGTGCATTGCGAGGGTTAGGAAGGGGATGGCCTTCGAAATCCTCTAAGAGGTATGCCCCTTTTTGCCAAGATCCTTACAAATGATGTAAGGGCCTAGCCATAATGAGTCAAACTTCCCATGACCTAGGACATCATGGGCTCGGTCATATACTAGAACAAGGTCGCCTTCGCGGGAAAAGTGCGAGGTCGGACTTTTCGGTCATACCGAGCTTTGGTGCGTTTTTTTGGCCGCTTCCATGGTTTGCAAGGCAACACGGCGGTCTTCGGAGGCACGCTCAAGCATGATAAGTCGTTGTTCTAGCGGTGGGGTGTCGTGGGAGAAGTTCAACGGCTAGTTGTAGAGAAGGAATTTCACCCTCGATCGGTAAGACAACCTCCTCTCCAAAAACGAGGTGAGGAGGGTTACGGTTGGGGGCGGGAGGTGCCCCCAAGCATGGTGTGGTCATGCCAAAATGTATTTAGAAAAATGGGAATCTAAACACATTTTAATGATGTGGTGTGCCATTTGTTTTGGTTATGGTTATGCGCTTTGAGAAAGGAAATGGAGGATTACCAATCTCTTTTGGTACTACATATAGGGATCAAATGGACTTTAAGTTTCCGAATTGGCATACTCGGTGTCACTATCCCAAAAGGAGGATTTGGAGATAATGAACTGATGCTCTCGTAGAAAAGCTATAGGTTGCTCAACAATAATGTCTAAGAGACTGGGTTGCTGATGTAAGATGAGGGAACGATAAGGGGTATCGTCCCGAGAGTGATCTCGAAGTGATATGGGACTCTAGAGGTTCTTCTAAATGTGGAAGAATACCGGGTCTAGAGTCAACACGACCGGATACACTAGGAGAGTGGTGGAGAATGGCTTCTCTTGGTCTCTCAAATGTGGGTGCCCCCTTACCCAAACATTGGGTTTTGATGTAATGGCCACAAGGTGGATGTGGTGTCAACGCATGGGTTCGATGTAAGGGGGAATAGATAAAGTCGAGGGGTGGGAATTTCTTCCATAATGTCGTTATCGTGATAGAAGATGGGGGTGACTGGTGGAAGAAGAACCACCCGACATGGTGAAGTGGCTCTGAATCATCATCATGAGAAGAGAGGTTCACATGCGCATCGTCACAATGGGTGACCGAAGAGTAAGTAGATAAAGGATCTACCGATGTTGAGCCCAAGATGACCGCTCGAAGGAAGGTCAAGCGAAACAACAGGGGAGGATTCGAGATGGAATGTTCCGGGAAAGGGTCTCATGGATGATGATAGGTAGAAAATGCCGGACGAAGGCTCCGTCATCTCGACATCCGGGAGGGAATGTCAATGGGAGCGATCATATCCGGTAGTTCTGCTGAAGCGGAAATGCGCAAATATGGGAGAGGTGTACTCATTGCGCTTGGCCTCGAATTGGTGGACCGCGGCAATAGAGGTGCGGAAGTCCTCGAGGCGGGGACAAATATGGGTGTGATGGCTATGGAGATCACACAAAGCACGGGGGTGGTTGGTGTGAATAGTCTTGGGGTTCTTGGCCGCGGTTGTGGAAGGAACGAGAGGCTTCGGGACCGCGGACTCGGTGGAACGTGACATTAACCATGGGCTTTAGATGAAGTAATTCGAGACGTGTATGGGAGCCGTGACCGACAACATCACACAAAGCACCCCTGGATGGTATGCTTTGGAGGCCGAGGAGGAGCGAGTGGTTTGTCGGGGCAGCCTTGTCCTTTGATGCCCCCTTGCGAGCTTTGCCCTTCTTACCCGAAGCGGTCGCAACAGGGAGGTGGTTCCTGTGGAAGTGAGTCGAGGCACCGATGCAACGGGAGAAGCCATGGTGACCGGTTGAACCGGGTCAAAGCGATATAAGGTTTGGGTTGACCGGGCAAGGTGGGGGGCCGGAGGATCAAGGTACCAAATGGGAATCCCAAGTGTCAAGTTAGGAAGAGAGAGGGTGGCCATGACCCGGTACCGTGTGCACTCTCGGTGGGGGGAGCTAGGAACGGTATCTCGACCGGAGAGGGGCATGGCCGGGTGGGACGGCTCCTAAATGGCTAAGGCCTCGGAGGAATCGTGCAGGGGGATAAAGGGGGTTCATGACTACCAACTGCAGGTGAAGGGTTAAGAGCGAAAGTTGCGGAGGGCAAGGTTAGCCGACTAGCCGGCAAAAACGAGTTGCTTTGAGAGCAGCCCGAGACGATTGCATCATGCAAACATTCGATGAGTCGGGGTCGAGATAGGGGGAGGGGGGAGACTAGGAAAAGTTCCAAGCGGGGAGGAATCCTTGTAAACGCCGGGGAGACATTGGTCAAGGAGTCAACGGTTTGCTTGTTGGCTACTGAAAGAGATGGTCGTCTCGGGTGAGGGTCCGAGATTTTGGCTCATGATATGTCAATCGGTCAATGGTGACTATCTTCCCGTTATGGGGGGAAAGACATCTTGCGGAAAACCGCGGATGGGACGAGCAGGACATAGCATACGTGTAGCTTCGCCCCAATAGAATGTTGTAATCTAGCGGGGCGTCGATGACTTCGACGTCAACGCAAAACGGGCCTTACTCGGCGAGGGTGATAGGACAATTACGAAACGAGCCAATGGGCCGGGAGGCATGACCGTCCCATGCTCGAAGGGTGATCGTGGAAGGGGCCGGTTCAGGGGATCCCGAGTTGCTTCCAAACCGAAGCGGACATCACGCGGTGGATGCCCCCTCATCAATGATACACGGGATACGTTGGCGTTCCGGATTTTGACTCGGGATTTGGAAGGCGACGGCAAGGAGGGAGAGGAGGATGGTCCGATTGAGTGGCGTCGAAAACAATCATTTGGTCGTCAGCCAGGATCTACGAGCGCCCCAAGGCAGAGTAATAGAGCCTTCTTTTGGGAAGGGCATGATCGGAGGAGTTCCAGTGTGGAAACGGGGGCAGGAGATTGCGCCAAATCATCTACTATGCTATACGAATGGGCGAGCTCGACCGGGAGCAGGGCGTTTCGACGTAGTGGGCCCCTTAGGTATCTTGGTATGAACCTCAACTTTTGGTTGAAGGATGTGTAAGGGGCCACTAGGTGACGAAAGAGGCTCTATAGAACTCGAAGAAGGATGCTCGGAGGCGGACCGAGCGGGGAGGCTTGGGGTGACTGGGCGAGACCGAGTTTGAAGGTGAAGGTTGACGGTCGGGGAAGGATCGGAGTTCATCATGAGGATCTCGTAATTGGAGGAAACCCCGAGAATGGGAAGGTTGAGGGGCCACACCGTCCGTCGAGTGGTTGGGTAGCCATGAATCCTCTGCTCGTGCATTCACCCTGCTCTCGAGTGGGCGGTGGATCGCTTGTTGCGGGGGGTTGAGAAGGCAAGGGAGGCGAAAACGCATATGCTAGAGGAGGCTGGCGCACCGAGTCGTGGATAAGGGTAATGGTTAGGTTGGGTAACATTGAGGTAAGCAGGAGGTTGGGCAAAAAGGATGAGGCATGCCATATCCCGGATGCGTGCTACCGGGAGGGGGAGAAGTGCAAGAAGTGGTGCCCCCCTCCCCCCCAGAAAACCATAGCTCATGAGAGGTTGAGCGGATGGATGAGAGATAGATCCAACGATACGGTCGGCGGCATGAGGTGCCCCCGGTGTATGGGCATCACCGGGTTTGGGGAGATCGGGTAGGACAAGTAGGGATCATAACTCGTCCGAGCGTAGATCGGGTCATATTTTAACGCCATTTGGAGGGCATCTTCTTCGGTTTGAGGAAAATGTGATGCGACATCTTTCCCAATAGGGGACAAGAGAGATCTAAGGAACTGATCCCATGTAGACACGGTCTTCAAAGGGAGGAGATTGGCATAGGCTCCGTCTTCTTCTCCATTCCCTGGACATGGGTAGAGAGGCGGGTCGAAGAGGTTTGCTTGAAGGAAGTCAAGAGTTCGATACCGATGTCATAACGAAGGGGAAGCCTGGAAGTAAGATAAAAAAGCTCTGGGCAAGAGTTGCAAAGGTGGTATGGGAGGAAGTGGGCTGATCAACATACCACTTGGAAGCTTCGCCTCGTAAGCATGCGTTTGGAACAATCGAAGATGAACAGAAAGTCATCGGTAATGGAGGTCGATGAACACCACATGTGGAAAGATCGAACATGATTTGAAGGATCTTCTCCGGCGATGGCCTTCAAACTTTGGGATGTCGGAAGGGAGCTTTGTCGGCATATCGTGCCAACTAGCATTATGGTGTATAGGGTCGTTTATCAACCGGTCCAAATCGGGGAGGCTGAGGCCTACCAAGAAGGGGAGCACTGGGTGAAGCCGAGGTAGTTCCTGTGGTGGTTCTCGCTAGTAGTAGTCCGGCATTAGGGCCGGGATTCCCGCTAGTGTTAGGCCCCTGGATCCGACATAGTGGAGGTGACGGGGGAGAACCGGGAAGGAAAAGAAGAACCCAAAGAATCGAGAAGGACTGGCTCGACGACGGTGGGACGGAGCGAGTCGATCGACCGGAGATCGAGGGTGAAGGCCAAGGAGGCTCCCGGAAAGGTGCCTTGGGGGGCACAATGATGACAGGGAAGAAGGAAACCGACAAGGGAAAAAAGGGACGAATCAAGTAATGTCAAGGGCGGATAAGGTGCGATGACAATTGATTTTAGAGTCTTTTCCCGTGCGGTGTTAACCGTGCGCTTCTTCACTTAGGGTCGGTGTGTGGCGTGCGTTAATTTTTAATTTTTTTAAACCCTTTCCGTTTTGAGAGCAAGAAAAAAAGTGTGCTTTGAGATAGCTGAAAATAAACCTACAGAGAACGGAATAAAATGCTGAAATAACGAGAAAAAATAACTGACTTCTTGTGCATCTATCTAACCCAAGAAAGTGGGTCTCTCAAAACTATGCCGAAAAGAAAGGGAAAAACTATGTAAACACACAAAAAGAGCTCAACGTGATCTAGGGGTCGAAAGGGACAGAGGGATCCGGAGGATAAAGCGAGCAGAAAGAGGTGCGGATCACAGCCCAAGAGGCGGAGGCAAGGTGGTCGGGAAAAAGGAAGGAAATCAGCAAAAACCGGAGGGGGCAAGGCGGAGGCCTTCAAAGGGGGTCCAAACAAAACGACAAGAGGTGATTTGAAAGGAAAAGAAGCCGATATAAAAGGGGTCCGAGGATGAGGTATCGGATCCGAAAAAGGGAAGGTTGAAACTCCGAAAAAATCGGACACTCGAAACGAGCTAAAACTCTTCCACCAAAAAATGGAGGGTACTCGAAGCCCTAGGGGGGCTAGGTTCCCACTTAGATGAGCAAAAGCGAGATCAGAAACAAGTCGAAACGGCCGAGACAGGAGGCTGGAAAACCCCGACGTAAGCTTCGAAAAACCCGGAAAAAAGTTCGAAAAAACAGCAGAAAAAAAGTCCAGTCGCGGTTTTTGACCCGGTTTTTCGCTCCCGGTCGCAGCTTTGGGGTTGTTTTCGCGTCCCCGAGGCTTGGAGGTCGCACTTTTGGGCCAAAAGTGCGACCCTGCACTCTGGGGACTCTCGGCGCGTATTTCAGAAAAAAAGTCGTCTCGCGTGCCGGGCGATGTCGGTCACACCGCGCAATAGGGCCGAAACATCACGGAAGTTAGAAATTTTAATGTTTGAGGGATTTATGAGGAAAAAAACCACATGAAAATAGGAAAAACAAAAAGTCGAAAAGAAACCCTAGGGTCCGAAGTAGCCTGGATATGCGGGAATAGGAAAAACGACGAGCGGTCGTAAATTAAAACCCGTGTGGAGTCGCCATTTGTTAGTAATGAATTCTTCGTCGAAGTGTACGAAAAAGAACCACTTTAGCTACGCATAACTAATAGCCCTAACAACAATAGAGGCTGCCAAACATCTTCAGATCTGCGATTAGTAGTAAAAATGCCGCAACAAACAGATCTATAAATGGAAAGACATTAAGCAGTAAAGTAAAGGTTTTGCTCCATGCATCCAACAGACAAGACAAGAACACGATTTTTTGAAAGAATTTTATATTACAGGGCACCTGAGAGGAAAACAAGAAGGTGTATCCAGCTCTCCTCAATGGGATGGGTTCTTTGTAGTCCTCAGCACTTCAGATCTAAGCTTTCTCTCTCTTGTAGGTGTAGAAAACCCAATGCAGAAAATAGAGCTCAATGGGAGCCAATGGTGAAAAATGGGACCAAGTGTATAGATCCAGAGTGATCTAGTAGGCAACAAAAGGTGAGGAATGATGGGGAAGAACCCTCCTATTTATAACAAAATATTGGGTCATTCTAGATCTTGGTGCATGATTAAAATAATGTTAACCAAATCTAGATCCACCTCTATGGAATATTTTATTATTATTTGTTGGAGGGAAAGGGTGTTTGACTTGGGTCAAATCCCTTGATTAGTGAAAAATAAATAAATAAATGATTTATTTATCTTATTAAGGAAGTGGTTGGGATATAATCAAATAAATAATGATTTATTTGATTAATGGTGGTTGATTTGGTCATATTTAACAAGGAATATTATTAAATAATTATTCCTAGAAAATAATAAGATAACTATGGGTTTATCTCATTAATTTCTTTGTTTTTGGGTTAAACATGACTGGGAATAATAATTAAATTATGGCTTAATTAATTATTCCATGAGGAAAATCAAACAAATATAGGTTTGTTTAATATTTCCTTTTGGGGTTTCCTAATTTAACATAGTGAAAGCAGTTTTACTTGGGGTAAAACTGGTCTTACATGGTGTACTTGGGTCCATCTAATGATAAAAGGTTAGATGACCAAAAAATGGTGTAACAAGTATTATTGCATTCTCCCTTTTGGGATATTATAGTTGTATCAGAGCATGATCTTTGGCTCAACTTGTTGACACTTCATCTTTTGCATCAAAAGAATAAGCAGATAGATGAGATCTATCATGAAGGAGGATTGTATCTTTGCCACTCCTCTCTTTAGATCTATGCAAGATCTCTCTAAATAGGTCAATCAAATGAAGAGGGAAAGGAAAAAGGAGGATCCAAGAAGAATATTTGATGAGGAAGGCCGAAGCACTTCCTATTAGCAAAAAATAAAACCGGAGAATCATAGATCTCCTCATAGATCTACTATGCCCACTTTCTTTGAAGAAGGTGAATGGTATAGTCATGAAGAAATAAGGAACATGGAACTTGAGACTCATGAGACTCTCAGTCTATATATTCAAGAGTACAAAGCACAGTTTAGAGCATTCAAGGAGAAGCTAACTCTCCAAAAATTCTTCAAAATCAAAGAAGAAAGAGGATCCTATAGCAGTAATAGAAGAAAGAGGCACAATAGATTCTATTTGCCTACATTTGATGGATCTTCCTCAAGCACTGTTAAGTCTTGGAGGAAAGAGTTAGATGCATTCTTTAGGCTACATCCTATAGCTGAAAGAGAGGGTATTCATATTGAAACACTTCATATTTATGGTGAAGCCAATGATTGGTGGTTTGGTCACATGGAGCATACAAAGGTGACTAAATATTCAAATTTCTTTCACAAGTTGAGGAAGAAGTATGATGTGAGAAAACCATAGATATGGCATAAAGAGCCACCGCATTCACCACCAGCTGCAAAAGTACTTGTATCCAGAGGAGAGACAATTGCATCTTTGCAAGATAGTCTTAAGCTTTTAACACATTGAGTCTCATTCATGATTCAGGAGATGCATAAGGAGGAGGAGGTAGATTCCAATGCTGGTACATTGATAGAAGATCAACCATCACTCTTACCAGCAGTTGGAGAGACCCATGTCCTGGTTGGAGGAACTCTTGTAGACTTGAAATAGGTTCCCACACATCAGTTGATTTGAGGTATGCATACAATTTTACCTCATATTGTTTTAGTATCTCTTATTGAAACTTATTTGGACATTCCATCAGGGCCATTGCATGACCAAGGATTAGAAAAACATGTTGATTTGGAGTAGTAGCATATCATTGCGTAGAGGACCCTTGAGTTGATCAAGGAGGATATGAAGAGTATCCCAGTTCATCATTGTCAGCTACATTCAACCCTTTGAGTTGAAGTGTATGTTAGTCATCAGTATTTTTCACCTGTTGTTGATGACTAGATTCCTAGCTAAGTTTTCTAGCAGCTGATCTCAAAAATTTGTCAAATTTGCCAGCTGGAAAAACACCCATAAACATTTTTGCCCTCATACCTTTTCAATCAGCCCATGACAAGATAAAACCTCATTTTCAAGCCCTATCCAGCCTCAGCCATACTAGCTTGTCCATCAGCTCCAAAGAAAACAATCCAAATCTGTCCAAGAAGTCTCCCCTAAGTTAGGTAGTGGCGCTTTAGGCATTTCTCCCTTGGAAAACTATCCTAAAGCCAAAGAACCTCTATCTACTATCAACCAGTCCTAATATACCTTCCTATTCTGCAAATAAAGTTGGTTACACCCTCAAGTCGTGCCACTAACAAGCCCTGAAGTCTCAGCAATGCATATGCCATAGGTCAAACTGATATTAGGTGGTTTTACAGTGTTTCAATGGATCTTTCAAGAGAAAAAGTGTACTAGTATTCCTAAAGATAGTATTAAACTCAACATGAGAAGACAAATACTTCTCATGTGGTTTTGAGCCTGGGATGCAGCTACAGGGCAAAGAGTTATTTCATCAAGCTCCTGCAATCACAGTCAAAGGTTAGTAAATCATAAATGACAAGAAATGCTTTGTAGATACTAGCCAAATTTCTTGTGATGTCTAAAGAGGCACAAAGGTATAAGAAAAGAAGAATTACATGTCTTAGAGAAGTGCCCATCTTGACTTATTATCAATTTGTCATCTTCATTTGCTCAAGCATGAATAGGCAGTGAAAGGAAAGATAACACTGTTTAAAAGTTGATGAAATGGCATCACTAAGAAAACCTCCTCCATACACGAGAAGAGGGTTGAAGACTGAGAAAACCTCCTTAATTTTACAAGCAGAGGGTTTGGCACTGTGATAAAGGCCTCCTTCATCTATAAGCAGAGGGCCAGGGATAAATTTTGATTTTAAGGTTTTCAATGACTGAAAGGCAAATTTTAGGTGCAATGGGAAAGCAACTGAAGGTTCCTGAATAGGAAATGGTGTTAAAAACAAAGAGAAAGTAGGGGTACTGTACTGATCAAAGAGGCTGACTTATCTCCTATCAGAGATCTCCTTCAAAAGCAGTCTGGAGCCAAAATTAGCAAACCCTGTTGAGGGGGCATTGCAAATGATCAAACACAGAGACAGTGGGTGTGAAAGAGGATATGGAAAGTGATTTAAAATCATGGAAAACACTCAAAACAGATAAAACATGCCACTATCACAGTCAAAAGCCCTTTTATGGACATATGAAAATGACCTTGCTGCTGCATATAAGTCCCAAGGGTCTTTGAAGGCCTTTTTCCTTGATTAACAGGTATGGGTAAGATCTGGAGTTTTTCACTTACAATTTCACTTGAAGTTCTTCACCCACAGTCAAGAGAAATGCTCAAAGCAGCACCTGCCAGTTCCATCAGCCTCACAGTGGGCATGATCACCTTCAAAACATCAGGAGCAGAAACTGTCAAATCAAGTTTTAAAATGATGAGTTATATCCTTGCAATAATGGCAAAAGATGCCTCACAAATCATTGGTATGTTTTTTGAGCAAATTTTTCATTTAAAAAGGTCATTAAAAAGGTCAGCAGTGGCAGAGTTTCTTCTTTAATGAAGAACAGTGAAAAGGCAGTAGAGGAGATTTGCAGTTCCTACAAAAAGGCCTTTTTACTTAAACAAAAACCATCACTATGTTACATTTTCAAAAGTCAAACTCAGCATCTTGTCAAAGGATTAGTGCAAAAAGAGTATTTATAGGTTTTAACATGATGGAATCACAAGGCAAGTGCTTCTTGTTTTGTTTAAATCCAAAATCCTTTTCAAAAGGTTTTCAAAACCCTCACCAAGAAAATATCAAAGGGACGTTGGCTTTTTCAACTATAAAGGGTGGATTGACTGTTGAAAAAATCCCATTTTGCATTTCAAAAACGCAAACAACATCTCTCATGGCTCGCCCATTGGAGAGAACGAGAAATTCAAGCAAAAATTTGCAGATTTTTGAAGTTTTAAGACTGCGTGGCGCGCTTGGAAAAGCGCACGATGCATTTAGGCAAAAATTTATAAAGGCATTACACTACTGCGCGACGGCGCCTGTAGGCGCCGGTCACAAATGCCTGAAGGCCGACCCGACACCTTGTTTGTTGCGCGACACTCTTCCTTTTGAAATTGCCGCGCCTATTGAACGATCTAAACGCCTTCAAAAGCATCTCTGAAGCTGCCAAATCATCAACGAAAGCCCGTGAAAGTCTGCAAGGTATTCTTTATTTTCTCCTTGCTAGTTGTTTGAAAATTTGAAGGGGGTGACAGAGCATTTTTCTCCAAGGGAGAAATAGTGATAAAGAGGGTTGAGTGTTTTGATAAAAATCCAAGATTGTTGTGGCTATTATTTCCCATGATTAATATAGTGAAAGTGGTGTGTTTATATTGGTGTCAAAAGGCCTAAAACTGCCCTCAAAACAGTGATAAACCATAACACTACTTGCAAGTCAAAATAAGCACAGTGTTAGAGGTGTTTAAAATTGTTGAAGGTGTCCTAACTATGATAGGACAAAGCTAACCTCTGTCAGCAAAGTATAAGGTCAAAAAAGTGTTTAAAGGGTGAGGATTTTGGTCCAAAATTAAAAGGTGCTACTACTATAAATGCCAAGAGAGAGAGATCAATTAGAGGGTAGTATTTCTGAGCAAACTCAGAGGTTTCTGTTGCTATGATTGTTGCACATTTTTACATTATTGGGTGGATGTTTAAAACCATCTAAAAAGACCCTACTACCTTCAAAAAACATTGGTGTCCTAGCAGTGGTGAAAACAGTGTTTGTGAAGGGAAAATAGTGATCCTAAGGTAAAAATAGTGAAGAGGCAATAGTCCTAAGGTGAACACAGTTTTATAAGGTGAAATTTTGACCATTATAAAATGCCTCCTCTATATTAAGAAATAGCAAACTAGTGCTGCCTCCTTTGTCCCATAAAGCAGACTGTGGTGAAAGATCTTTTTTACTCAATTTGAAGGTGTTTTTGTCTACCTGTGTATGAGAAACAGTGAATACAAGAAGAGTGTTTTTTATTGGGAGGGGTGTTTTGTCTTTGTCTAGATACAAGGCTTTCTTGTTTATACCAAAACACAAAGGACCCTTGTGACCTTCCCCAAACACAGTAACAATTTGACTATGTGCTTTTTATTTTGATAACTATTTGTTGATTGGCATAAAAGAGACAAAACAGTGATTTGTAAGGAGCAGAAAGTTGGTGTTAAAGAACCATTTCACACAGCATTTGAAGCAGTTTTCCTTGGTCAAATAGTGACTAACAAGGAAGACAGAGGTGTGTGCTTGAGAAAACATTCCAAAGGCCATTTGAGATAGCTTGGTGTTTCAGATAACATTCAAAACAAGATGCCTCCCAGGCAAGACAGTAGGAGTGGCTTGCACAAGAGATTTGAGCCTGTTTCCACTGAAGAAGTGAATGCCCATCCATCAGTGTTGTTTAATTTCCATGAGGTTAGGTGTTTAGATTTTTTTCAAAGAGTGCAAGATGTGAAGAGATTTTCCCCTTTGACACATCTTTGCGCTTTGAGGTTTCAAGAGAAGCATTTCCAGTTGGTAGGCCTAGATTTCAAATTCTCTCCAATGTCCATCTCCAAGGCCACTAAAATCCCTTATGTCGGGGAGAAGTGGTTTAAACAAAGCCACCTAGACTCAAAAGAATACAAGCCCTTTCTGAAGCCTAAGCACAAAGATTCATGTCCATCCATTTTCCCCTTCTCATATCTTTTGACTAGCTACGCCCCCCTCATGAAGATCATCATGAAATACTTCACTTGTGAGGGAAGATTCTCCCGAGTCTATGCCTATCATATTGATTACTCATGCATTTCACGAGGGCCAAATTGCTAAATCTCCCTTTCTTCCTACATAGAAGCATTGAGAAAATGGCTTCCACTATTCAAAAAAGCCTTCACAAACTAGTATAACCTACTCCTTCCATCACTCTATCAAAGTCATCTTTCTTCATCGCCTTGAGAAGAGGGAGGTCTGTGATACTTTCATCACCCATCTGGATTTCTCCAATCGTCCCTCCAAGCTCATACATCTCCTACACCTCCTACTCACCATCCTTCGCCTTCTTCTAGCAAACCTATTCCCAAGAAGCTCAAGTTTACCATAGCATAGAAAAAAGAGCATGATGAGGGAGAAGAGCATGAGAAACAAGAGGAAAGTGATGATAAGCGTAGCATGATGAAACAAAGGCAGCAAAGGCATGATGAGGAAGATGATGATCGTAGCATCATAGTGAGTGCGTAACAAAGAAGGGGGAAGAAGGGCATGATGAGCAACATCATAGTGAGGCAAAATAGCAGACTCTCGGGCATGATGAAAGGAACACACCGAAGGTGAGTAGTCTCATGAAAATGATGAATAGAGGCAACATGCCAGATGAAAAACAACCTCATGATGAATAGAGGCAGTACTACAGGATGAGGAACAACAACTTCATAAAGGAACACAGCCTCATGAAGAAGAAGGGCAACATGATAAACAAGTGCAACACAAAGGAGGATGACAGCCTCAAAAGGAAATGCAAAAAGACTGTACTCAAGGCATCTATGAAGAAATCCAAGAAAGTGGAAAACAGGAGCAAAGTGACAAGGGTAAAGAGCCCATGGAGCATGTGCTAGCCGCCTCTCCTAGGCAAGGGGCCATGCTCTCTTCTCCGAAAGTGCCAAGCCCCGACATCAAGGAAAAGGGTGCCTAGAGTTGTAACTCCAAATGTGACTAGGGCCCTCCGAAGCAAGGGAAAATTTCCCCAAGAAGCCCATGGTCGAATTTCCCAAGAGGAAGAAGACTAAACGAACCACCCAAAGCAAAGGGAAAGACAAAGAAGAAAGCAAGCCATGAATAGGAAAGGGAATTTGACATCATCCAAATCCAAAGTGATGATAGTGATAATGAAGCCCGTGTCCTAGAAAATCTCTTGATCCATAGAGAAAACCAAATTGATGCTTTGAGGATCGATCTTGATAGGGCTAGGAACCTCAATCAATTTTTGCAAGTTCAAAACAAGCAGATGAGTGTCCATATGGTTGTATATGAGACAAGGGCAATAAAATACAAAAAAAAGAGGCCTCTAAAACACAAGTGAGATTGGAAGAACTCATGGGTGAGTTCGATGAGAGCGAAGGTGAAGATCAACCTAGGCGAAAGAGGCCAAGAACCATGGGGCTCAAAAAGGCCTTTGAGAAACAAAAGGAAGAAGAAGATGCCTTTCTCCACCTACCCCTCTCACTACATTGTTCGAACAAGAGATAGAGAGCAATCGGGAAGCATGGCTTGAGAGAGTTAATGATCACTTGAGAAGAAATTAGAGAAGGAAAATAGGGACTTGGACCTTCAAATCTGAGGATGACCGGGCATTATAAAAAGCTTAATCATTTTGCTCCGGCGGAAATTGAAGGTTGCCGAGAAAACTCAAGGAGGCTAAAGGGAAGCGCCCGGCACCAAAATTGAGTGAAATACACCCCAACGCTCCAAATTTTGGCCTCATCTTCACAACATGTTTTTGAAACCCTTGAGGGTCATGCTCTCCAAGTTTGGGCAAAATTCGACAAATTTTGGTTTTTTGTCATTTTTGGGTTTTTGGCCAAAACTCATGGGCATCGCCATTTCAGTTTGGGGCATCCTCAAAGGATGAATGGTATCATTGGATGCCATAATTTCAGGGGCACATACTCGAAAGGATTTTTAGATCAATTGAAGATCATTTTCCCCCAAAATGGCTAAAACCACTCACTTTTTCTACACTCGCCCCATTTATCACAAGGCCTATTTTTTTTATTTTTTACAATAATGCATCTAATTTGGAGGACTTCCGGTCGCCTTGGGAGAAAAATAAACATTTTCGTAAATTAGATGCTCATATATTTCCAACGAGCCATCATGAGCCTCGTTTCAACATCGGGAAGGCCTCCAAAAGTTTCCGCAAGTCGTGTGACCTTTTGCTGATGTATTTTTTTGTGCATTTTGTAAAAATTGAACCTTTCAAAAGTGACTTTTCTTCATGCGTTTAGCTATTTTTGTACATGATAAGTTATGAAAGTCAATTTGTTTTCCTTTTTTAGCATTTTTTTAGATATTTTATTAGATATTTTTGTGCCTTGGGCTTTGCAAAGCCTCAAGGACAAAATCGTATATTTTGGATAGGCCAATGAAATTGCAGTGTTGAACTAAGAGGTTTTCCTCACTTTGGCCTATATATTCCAAAGGTTTTCATTGTAAACAAATGGCTGAACTTGATGAATAGAAGCAATATATTGTCATATAAACTTTGGAAGAAATACTTGTCTCATGCTTTTGGATAGTTTCTTGGATGTTCTTGGATGATGAAAGAGGATTGTTGTTGGATTCTATGACTTGGTAGAATGGTATAGTGTCTCTCTATCTATTTTGTTTCCTATTTTTCTATATTCGTAACTATTGTTCTTGCTTGCTATAAGATGTTAGAGAATAAGTTTGAGACATGCCCTTGAGGCACCTCAAATTTCCCCGTTTTTTCTTATAGCTTCCATGTTTTCTTCATTCTTAGTCACATTAAAGAATTCTTGATTTCTCTTTTAATAACTTAAGAATATCGTTTGTTTGTTTCATTTATGGTTTTATGCATGCTAAGTATGATTTACGGTATGCTCCCGCTTACTCATGGCTAGCCATAGCCTGACCTATGAAATTTCTCTTTGATTGATTAGATTTGTCATTTGTTGAACCAAGGAGTCTTGTTCGATCTTGCCCTTGCCTAAAACTATGCAATCTGTTTTCAAAGTGCCCAATAGCTTGAAGTATTGTGTTTAGGCATTCCGACGTAGTGATTTGAGTTGTTTTTCTATCTTAAATGTGTTTCCTCAAAGTCTAATAGCCATTTCCTGCTAGAGAGTTATATATCTCTCTATGCATGGCTTGAATGTTTATTTCTCTACATCGATTAGTTTACAATTACATTTCTCATGATTAATGGTTTGCCCTACCATGTTTATGCCGCCTATTAAACTATTTGTGCTTGAATTCCTTTTTTTATTCACAAACTTGATGTCCATCTCTTACCTCCATTTTTCCCAAAGATCCATTTTACCTCGAATCAAATCGGCCCTTAAACAACCTTGTATCACCATCCGAAAGCTTTCTTGACCTTTTCAACCCCATAGCTCAGCTTGGATTCGACATCTTCTTACCTATCTTATATCTTTGAACAGCTTCATGCCTCACAACCTAAAAACCAAAACCAAAAACCTACTTCATAACTAGCCTAAAATCAGAACACAATAAGAAAACACACAGATATCCCTCACACAAATAGAGAGAGCCCTCTCCGAGTCCAGGGAGGCTAGGTCCTTGGCTCCAAAGATCGGTTTGATGTTACATTGTCATTTGGCTTGCCAATCACCCAAATCACAGGACCCTAATAGTGTATAGTTTCGTGGCGATGGATGAGTATGATCCTATGTACAATGGTCGTGGCTATCGCATCAGCATTGTTCCTTTCTATGAGACATCATATGTATCACCATGCAGATCTACATCGTTGTCACTTAGTAGCAAAGATGATGAGAGGGTCCCATCATTCTTGGATCATTTCGAAGGTAGTCAATCATGAAGCATTGAAGGTAAAAGATGATAGATGGTAGACATCTTGATATGAAGAATACTTTCTCCTTTTTTTAGATGACACTTTCTCAATGAGCACTTCACATCTCAAAGAGAAACTTCTAACCGGCAGTTGCATCCAACCTTACCGGTTTTGGAGTGCCATTGGTGAAAGGAAAATCTCATGGGGAGATCTCATTAGAGGTGCACTTCAAAATTTCAATGAGTGCAAAGTTCTTCATCAGCTTGAGGAGAGTGGTATTCTACAAAGGGAGGATACCATGTTTATGTAGAAAATCATTCAATATCCACATGGGGATGAGTGGGTGAGGATGATAAGCACCGGTTGCATGACCACTTGCATATATATGACATAGGCCAACAAGAAGCTTGGTTACACCGGTTTCTCTTAGGTGTATTTGGTTACTACCCAAAGGCTCCTATTTATTTGATCCATGCCTTGAAAACACTCATGAAATGAAGAAGGAGGCATGGTTACTGCTTAGCCGCTCTTGGGTGAGTATGGTTACCACCCAATAGCTCATATTTCCTTAACTCATGCCTTGTGTATCCATGACAAAATGAAGTAGAAGAAGACATGTTCATTTTGGTTGAGAGATTGTGGCCATCACATGACATCTCCCATGTTTATGTGTTTTTTATTGTTTGTAATATGGCATAATACTCTCATGATGTGTGATAATGGAGTTTGTTTGTATTGGTCCGATATGACATTCCATATGTCCTTCCCGCATGTTCTCGTTTGCCCATGATTCATGCCAGATAATGTGAAGAGTGCGTAAGGATCTTGTTGTTGTGGCTTTTATTGGAGGACTTCTGTCCTACATACTCCCCTACTTTTCATGATAGTGTTGGAGGATGGCAGCAAGAGGCACTCCTCCAGCAATGGCTCTTACTTGAGAGTATGGACACCATACTTGGCATCTTGATGGTGGTGTGGCAAAGAGGGAGAATTCTCATGTTGGCTACTATTGGTAGAATATGATTTGACATCTTTGTATACCCATACATCTCTACTTCTTCTTTTGTACAATGCTGGGATGATGCTTAGATCCAACAAGGCCAACAGGGCTAAGGATGGAGGCATGAAAAGCCTATTTTTACCTCATGTAGCATGATGGGGGATTACTTTGTGAGTTGAACTTTCCCTTTGTGGAAGGAACCATCTATTCTTCTACATATCATATTATGGAGGATGTTGGATAGCTTGTAGTTAAGTCACTGAGCTTCATGATTAAGGAGGACATCTAGCTACACAGCTTAGGAGGCCACTCTAGATATTATAGAGAGGAAAATTTGGTGATGGGCATACATAACTCATTGCAACAAATGGGGAGACCTTCCTTGTGTGGATGGAATTTGAGGGATAAATATTGCTCTAAAGATCTACTTTTGCAAACTTGCTTGGAGTCAAGCAATAGTTTGCTCAGAGGACTGTGGTCATTACTAAATTTTCACATGATATTTGGAATATTAGATTTATTAATTAACTTAATAAATTAAGTAAATAAAAGGGTGGAGGACCCACAAACCTCAACTATGAATAAAATCCACTTTTAATGTTTTTATGTGAATATTCTAGAAACTGCATCTAAAATCTGGAGTAGTGGAGTAGATCCATTAATGGAGATCATATCTCATTTATGAGATAGATCATGGAGGATGAACAGTCAAATAAGATCATGGATCTTAAATGTAAAATCATGAGGACCTTGAAGAGGTCAATTGAGATCATAAGGTATTCAAAGTAAGATCATAAAGCACTTATGATAAGTTAGTGGAGGAAGTGATGCATTTAATGCACACATGATGGAGAGGGTGATCACCCCATGTGAACATGATGGAGGACATGGAGAAACCGTGTAGTCAACCATGGAGACTTATGTCCACATGTAAAACGTAGTTTTGGAGTGGACCTAGGCTATGGAAGGCTCATGATATATATAATGAAGGTGAAGGCACAATAGAAGGCAAGATTTGATACTTGGATTATTCTCTTTTGATCCGTTTAGGATCTCAATTTTTCGTGTGACATATCCATGCACTCTTATGTTGTTTAGCTAAGTTTGCGTGATTTTTAGCATAGGGTGTTCCCCATTGGGAATCCCACCCTTACCCATAGAGGAATTGTGTCACTCTAGAATACCTTCTATTGTTTCATTCTCATCAAGCATTTGGTGCCATCTTCAGAGGCTGTTTCAGCATTCAAATGAGGAAACTACAGGATTCATCCAACAATTTTTTATTTTAACGCATTCCAGATAAAGCAGATATATATCTAGCATTTAGGCCATTGTATTTTACCTCCATGAAGTAGTACTCCCTTCAAGGATTGTGCAAATTCACTCCTCTAGATCCGTTGGAGGAAGGATGTTTGCAGATTTTAGCCGGAAATATTTTGTGAGGCATCATCTCCTCACATTGTATCCATTGTTTCCATCATTTAGAGTTGGATTTGACATATTTAGCAATAGTCTATTGAGCCTCCCTCTCTAACAACGAATTTTTCTTAAAGTCAGTTGCTCATCCAGTTAGCCTATTTTCAAGGAGGAGATTGGAGGAGCTAGATCTTGAGATTTTAGCCAAGAATATAAGAAGGGACAAGCCCTTCTTTGCATTGAGCTGATTGTATGACATTGCAACCATATATTCTTCAAATATGCAAAGCAGATTCAGAACCCAAGCAAAGATATATGAGCAAGCCCTAAGAAGGTGATTTTCTTAGATTGATAGATCTAAAAAATCCTTTTGGGTTATCTTGGGTATCCATCATAGAGCTTCCGCATCTAAAGTTTCCAAGATCAGTTCCCATAATTCCTAGATCTAACTTTATATCTTTCTCAAAGGTAAATTAAATAGTTGCAATAGGACAACGTAGTTTACCTTCTAGCAAGCACAATCCCTCTTAGGATCATTTCTGTGGTCATTCTAGGCCATATATTTGGCTTTAGTATCTCATATTTTGAGCATTGTTGTACTTTCTATTCACCTCCTATCTAATAAAATGGCTAAGCTTTGTACATTCCGATGTTGTCTTTAGATTAATTTTTTGCTTTGTCAAGTAGCTTCTTATATTGTGTTTCAAAGGTTATTGCATTCTCCCTTTTGGATATTACAAATGATAATGACAAAGGTGAGGTGAAAACATAGAAAAATAAGGTGGGGTAGGTTCAGATGAAAATACCAATGCTAACATCGCTTTGATTCGTCTAACCGGGGGAAGATAGCTCAAGGAGGTGTTCAGGGAACCGCATCTCTCGAATTTGTAGATCAATGCCTTACCCTTGGGCAATGGAGTCCAATATGTAAACCGAAACTAAAAACACACAGCAAACTTCAACACACACTAAAAGATCATCAAATCCTTAGGGCCTTTACCTTGGCTTCAAAAACCTTGATGAATTCTATCAACACTTGATGAAAATAAAATAAAATCAAACTAAAATGATAGCAACTCTGTTTCCACCGCTAAGCACAATCGTTGATTAGGTGAAATGATCCTCTTCAAAGGCCGCCAATCCAGGAGATGGCTACCATCAAGTTATGCTCTCACTTTCCTTGGCAAGCATAATGATACATGTAGGAAAATCATAATAAAAACAAAACCAAGGCTTATACCGACAAATAAAAAAACATCCATTTTCTCCAATGCTTGCAAAATACTCGCTAAAGGGATTCTTAAAATCTTGAATTCAAATCCAACAAGAAGATACAAGTACAACCTTCATTATGATTTGAAAGAAAACTTTGGTTGTTGATCGAGAGAATGTATAGTGAAGTATAACCTTCTATTATCTAAGTGTTATCGAAAATTCCTTAAGCATGAGAAATTTTTGACTAATCTCTCGGAATTTGTCTCTCTTAGGTCCATACTCCTCAAATTCATATTCTAAATCATTTTTGAACACAAAAAATTATTCAATATTGTTAAAACATGACAACCCTATCCTCTTTATGAAATACATCTGCTTACTCACGACAACTTCTCGCTATGGCTTCATTGGTCTCATGACTATCATCGTTCAAACCTCGAATTTCATTTTCAATAATGGAAGATGCTTCAATCACACATTCTTGATCGTGTGAAGATTGTAAGAGCCGTAAATATACATTCTCTTAGGTTGTAATATGACTATTTAGGAGATGATCTATCTCATCTTCGCACAAAGGAGAAAACTAATTTTTAAATAAATTTACATTGATTTGGTGATTTTCATTTTCGGTGATCGGGAATTGGCACTTCTCTTTCTTTGGTCCTTACCGTCTCATCTAATGATGGAGCTACCGATTCTTGCTAGTGATGAAAAGGGTTCTCATGAAAAGGCTCAAGGATCTCTTCATCTAAGGAGGAAATCGGCTATTTTTCGTTGGGAGGAAAAATCATTGTTGTATTGTATGAGCTCATCATCTAGACACTCTTCATTCCCATTCAAATTTTCACAGGCAATCAATGAAATTATCGCATATCTCATAACAACTATCAATCATTGAGCATGGAAGAATTAGAGCCTTGATAATTTTGAAAGAAAACTCGAATGAAAGTCTTTTAAAGAGTATAAACTAGCAGATGGTAGACTCTCATACCATGATGTCGCTTTTTCCTCCAAGGTATCCATAAACATCTTCACTCGACAATCTTCAAGAAAATCAATCTTTAGTCTATGAATATGAAAATGAAATTTGACCAAATGAAAACTAGCATCTTCACCATCTTGACCCTTAAACTTTGACAATCCCGATTTCCAATCTATACAAGGAATACGGTTTCGGAAAACCAGGAATATGAGCTAGATTCATAGGAGCATACCTCGAGCAATCAAATCCATTTTGACAAGAGTGAGTCTACCAAGAATATCTAGACTATTGGTTCTTGAAGAGTGGGGCTGTTTATGAAATGTTGATTTTCTAGATCTTTAGTCAATGGAGTTGCCAGTGAATGATGCACAACCTTCTTGTGCCCGATCATTGTTCACAATCAACAATCAGATCCGATCTTGTTCGTACACCAAGGGAAAAGTTTCTCTCTGTTCACTCCCCTGAAGAACAACGCCGATATGTTATCACTCCACCAGGATTCCCAAGGCCGAGGAAGGAATCCCACGAGGTAACCACAAACCAAGATTTTTACTTGATAGCTAGCATCATCAAGTCGAGAGGGCTCTCTCCAAAAGGGTCACAACAAGGAGGGCTAGAGAAATTAGGGTTTTAGGCTAGGTATCATGTACGGGGTTTTTTTGATTTCGGGGTTTGGCTGGGAAATCAAAGGATCAAGGAATTAGGTCAAGGAAATCTAGGTCAAGGCAATAGATGTTGTTATGAAACCAACCCAAAAAATAGAAGAAAAGAGAGATCAACACCTTAGAAATAGCCACTTCGAGGGGGAAATGTCCAATACATTACATAAATGAAAAATTCTTTGATGATACAAATGAAAAAAAACCCTTCTATATATAGGAGTCCATGGGGTCACAATATAATCCTAGCCAACCTAACAATAATGTAAGGGCACAATAATAATAATATCGTTAGCAAGGGTACAACAATAACAATAATGGGGTTACACTAACAATAATAAGGGACTATACTAATAATATAGGGACCTAACATGCCCCTCTCCTTCAAAAAAGTGTTCTCCTCAACGCTTGAGTAGCTTTGGATGATTCGTATAAAATTCTCATCCTCCCATGTAGAATCTTCCGGGTGTTCTTTCCATTTGATGAGATACTCAAATTTGATCAATTTCGTAGCTATCGAGTACTTGTTTCCGTGAATGCTTCAAGTTCCAATATTATTTTTTATTTCATCAAGTTTGGAAATATTGTTTGAATTGGAAGTTTGTCCCCTATAACCTTCTTTAAGCATGAAACATGGAAAATTGGATACACTCGTGAAGAAGCTGTGAAGCTCCAATTTGTATGCCATAGTACCAATGTTTTGCAACACCTTGTAAGGACCATAGTACTTTGGCGATAATTTATTATCCTTCATAGCTTTCTTGAGGGACATTTGTTTATATGGCTGTAGCCGTAAAAATACCCAATCTCCTACATCAAAAAATTCTCTACCTGGATGTTGATCTACTCATTGTTTCATTCAATTTTGTGCCAAATTTAGGTTATCCTTTAAGTGTTGGAAAACTTCTATTTTATGCTCGATGTGATCTTCCACCGCTTTAACCTTAGAATTTTCTCTTAAAGAAGATGTGATGGACGGTGGATGATATCCATAAAGTCCCATAAATGGGGTCATTACTGCTAGCATGGAAGGAAGTATTATACCACCATTCAATGAGAGGTAACCACTTGATCCATTGTGTTTTCTTATAAGATACAAAAATGAAGATATCCTTCCAAATATTTATTCACTATCTCATTTGACCATCGTATTGAGGATGATAAGATGAGCTATGAGCTAGTTGAGTACCCAAACAAGAAAATAATTCCGTCCAAAAAAATTTCAAATAAAATGGGATCTTCCGTCACTTAAAATAATCTTTAAGTTTCCATCATAGCTTTTGAATTGTTTCCATAAAATGCAAAGAGTTAGTACTGTACTTGCTTTAAATGGATGAGATAGTGCACAAAAGTGTGCATACTTGGTAAGTCTATCAATTACCACCATGATGACACTATTTCTTTTGGACTTAGGTAAACCGTGATAAAATCCATTGAAATCTCCTCCCAATGTTGACTTGGAATGGATAAAGGTTATAGAAGACCCGAGGTCTTAATCGTCTCAACTTTATTTTGCCGTAAACCAAAAATTCTACCACAAACTTTTGAATATCGCATTGCCATCCCAAAAAATTACGTGTCCTCACCCTGCAAGATACTTTAAAATCGTGAGTGGCCTCCTAAAGGATAAGTGTGCAATTCCAAAAGAATATTTTGTTTTAGTTGGGAATTCTTGCAAATATGTAAGCAATCTTTGTACCATAAGGAATAATTTTTCAAATAAATATATTAGATGTACTAAGATCTTGCCGCAACTTTTGAATGAATGTCCACACTTCTTCGTCCTTCTTCCATTCATCCCTTGCTTCGATTATCCAATCTTTGATAATAGAAATGGCACAAAGCAATGCTTCACCCTCTTCATCCCTTCCTAAGAGTGCATCTACAACAACATTTCTAGCTTCCCTTTTTTGTAGACGATTTCAAATTCATAACCCAACATCTTTTTTGTAACCCATTTTTTTTACTCTTCTAAAGATAATCTTTGTTCCAAAAAAAGTGTTTATGACTATCATGATCAGTTTTTACCTTTGAAGTGTCTTCCATTAGGTAAGGTTGCCATTTATTTAGAGCATGTAGTATTGCCAACATTTCCTTCTCATAAATAGCTTTCGTAAATACTTTCCTTTGATTGACAACTTTCAAAAGAAATGGGTCTTTCTTCTGCATTAAAATAGCACCAATTCCATTTCCCGAGGCATCACATTCCACAATAAAGGTTTTTGTGAAGTCTCGGCATAGCTTACATTCCAAGCCTGTGCACATTTCCTCTTTAAGATGTTCAAAGGCCTTAGTTGCTTCGTAAGAGTCCATGAAAATGCATCTTTCTTCAATAATGTCATCGAGGTGTCGCTATTCTCCCATAATTCTTAACAAACTTGCGATAATACCCCGTTAACCCGAGAAATACTTGCAACCGATTTATGGTTGTGGGGACTTTCCATTCCTTAATGGCTTTAATTTTTCTAGGGTCTACCTTAACACCCTCATGAGATACAATATGACCTGCATATTCCACCTCTTGTACTCCAAAGAGACATTTGGATGTTTTTGCATATAATTTTTTCTCCTCCAATAGTTTGAGAACCCGTAAACATGTTGAACATGATCCTTCCAAGACCTATTGTAGATTAGTATGTCATCAAAAAATATTAGCACAAATTTTCTAAGCGAAGGGTTTGAAAATGGAATTCATCAACCCTTGAAATGTAGAAGGTGCATTGGTAAAGCTAAAAGGCATGACCTCAAAATTCATAATGACCGTCATGAGTTCAATATGTTGTTTTTAGAATATCTTCTACTCCTCATTCTAATTTGATGATATCGTGAACGAAGATCCAACCCGGTAAAATAAATTTCTCCATATAATTCATCCAATAATTCATCAATCACAATGAATGGGAAATTTATATTTAATAAGTTGAGCTTATTGAGCTCCCTATAATATCTACACATGCGCCATGATCCATCCTTCTTGTGCACTACCATCGAGCGAAAAAGAACTTTGACTAGGTTGAATTGTAACATCCTCTAAATCAGCTTTCGCAATCATACGTTCAATTTCACTTTTGGACATAAGGATATTTGTAAGGCCTGATGTTTGGATGAACACTTCGTAGAATCAAATGAATAGCAAGATCAAGATCACGAATAGGTGGGAGTCATTTGGGAGTTTTGAACACCTTGAAACGATTGTCCAAGACTTGTTGAAGATCCGGAGAAATAGATGATTTTGATGTTGGAACTTCTAGTGAGCATAATTGTGCAATTACACCTCGTTGTTCTTTCTTTAGAAGCTTTGTCATGACATTAGAGCTTATTATTTTTTTTGGCTTCCCCCGCAATACCTCGTGATTCGATTTCCTTTCCTTCTTCGAGAAAAAATTCAAGAAAATTTCTGAAAATTAAAAGCTACCGTCCCGAAAGATCGTAACCATTGTAGAAAGAATCGTATTCATCTACCATTGATATTATGGCATTTTCCTGCAGCAATTTATAGTTCCTCCATTTTCAACCATCACTTGAAATTCTCGGGTGTTGGGTATAGGAAACAATTCAATTCCTTGGCTACCTTACAATGAATAAAATTATGGGTACTACCCGAATCAATCAAATACTATTATCTTTTTTCTTCTTGATATGTCCTTCTATGTTGAGAGTTTTAGAAGTGGTAATTCCCGCCAATGCATTACACATTATGTTCGACTCATTTCATCTCGCTTCTAGGGTTGGTTCCTGTGTATATCCTCTTCTTTTGAAGTTTATTTGCTCATTTTCTTCCTCCTCTTCACAATCTATGTAAAATAATTTATCTTCGTAAGACACTTATGACCTTTTAGTGTATTTGCTATCACAACCGTAGCAAAGCCCTTTTTCTTTTTTCTTCCAATTGTTGTGGTGTCAACCTTGTAAGTTGTGGAATTCTAGGAGTAGCAACACTTCCATCTTTATAGATGTGAGTGGTAGGCTTCTTTGTCGCCATAATTTTACATTCAATTTTTATTGCCAACTCGAATGCCTTCTCGCAATGAATCGTAGTTCCCAAACATGAACTTCATGTTGGATGTTATCCTTTAAAGTCCCTATGAAGACATCAATCATGTGTTCCTCTAGAATATTAGTCACCCTTATATTCAATTTTTTGGAAGTCCTCAATGTGCTCCCCCACCGAACCCCTTTTTGTTTGAGATTTATCAATTGGTTAAAGAAGGTGTTGCTCTTTGCATCCTCATAATGCTATCATTTCCTCCATAAAAATTGACCAAGTGACAATGCTTTTACGAGAGCAAAGCCATCTATACCATACAAATGTATTTTGTTCTAAATGTAAAGTTGCAATGTGTACCTTTTGTGTGTTTTGCACATTATTGAGATCAAAATATTGCTCCATTTTTAGTATCCATGTTACAGATCCTTGCCATCAAAATTACTCATATCCATCTTTGGAATATGGTGGTTCTTCAATCCAACATTAGAGTTTATGAAATCACGATTAACATTTATTTTTTTCTCATCATGAGATTCCTCTACTATCTTTTCGCCATTAGGAATAATTTATTATATTAACCTTGTCATCAAACCTTTCATGTATGCTTTTAGATCATTCTTCATGTCTTCCATGTTGTCTTTCATTTTTTTCATTGATCTTAGCTTCCATGTCATCCATCTTAGCTTCCATGTCATCTTCCATGCCATCCATCTTAGCTTCCATGCCATTCTTCAAACCATCCATCTTAGCTTTCACGCCTTTCTTCAAACCATCCATCTTAGCTTCCACGCCTTTCTTCAAAACTTCCATTTCATTTTTTGTTGCTCTTTGTGAAAGAAAAATTTGTGCACTTGCTCTTGTAATTTTGATATGTCATGTAGCGCTTCTTGGTCATGAGTCATATTAGAGCCTTCGAAGGCTTAATGGGTGTTGAATTCCTTTAGGTGGCATTTTAGAACCCAATACCGATATCTATGCTTCAATATGCCCTGAATCATTTCAAACTGATTTTTCTCACAAAAGACTTATGCAATTCGGAAAAAATAAAATAAAAATACACACATTTTTCTTGCTTTTGAGGAGCTCGATATTGAAACTGAATTATCTCTCGTGATTTGGAATCTTCAATATCTAAAATTCGGCCCCCGAAGTAGCCCTCTGCATCTTATTTTGAATTCCACAAGTCCGAATTCGATTTGGATTCTTCAAGACAAAGTTATGCCCAATCTCCCACGATGACCTAATTATGGACTAGTTCAAGAGAGCGAACTTGTACGACTTGCCACGTGTCACTATTTCCTCCTTCGGCTCGACATTGATACACATGAAACTAATTTTTGTGTAATTGAGGTCACTTTTTACAAAATTCCAATCCAACACTCGCAGAGATATTTATAACGTTTTTCCCAATTTCCACAATTCTTTGAGATGAAATTTAGGAGCCTAAAAAAAATCCTAACTTCCATAGATCATATCTCCAAAAATATTGCAAACCAAGATCTGAAATTTTTAAAGAGGTTTCTCGTGACTTCGGCTTTCCGTGTAAAAAAATTTCAAATTTTCCGAAACTTTGTATACGAAGGATTATAGCAAATTCCATGATGACCTATTTTAGTTGAAATTCGGAAGCCCTCGAAAAAAAACCTAAATTCCGCCGTATCATATCTCCAAAGATATTGTGAAACAAGATCTAAAAATATTTACATGACGTTCCTTAGGATTTCGACTTCATGATGTAAAAATTTCAGCTTCTAAACCTTCGTATAAAAATAGCTATAGCGAAATTCCATGATGCACATGTTTGGAGTAGAGAAACACTAGAATCCAAACCTCTAATACCAAATGTAGGCCGGCTTTTTTAGGACGTGGACCACAATTTGCTAATATGCCGGTAGATGAGCTAAGAGATGTGTCGGAAGATTCGTTGCGTGAATGGAGTGTTGAACACTTTTTTTTCCCGACTCGACCTTTTTATATTTTGTTACCTAAAATCCTTTGTTGTGATAAAAGCCATTTATAAACAAAACAACATGAAAAACCAATATGCTGGACTTGAAACCTTTTGAATTTCACTTCTGAAGCACATTGCATCCATGCACTTCATAGCTTCTAAATTTTAGTTTATAAATAATACTTTCGCAATGCAATGTGAAGGGGAGGTGATGTGAGGGGAAGATGGAGGGTCTATGGGACCAGAGCGCAACACATATCGCAATTCGTAGCTTTTAGTTATAAGCACTGGAGATGTAAATACTAAAAAACCGCAAAGTGCGATGCGTGGGGGGAGGAGGTGAACGAAGTGGTAGGAAGAAGTGGGACTAGATCATAGGCACACATCGCAAATTTCTAGCTTTTAGGTTATAAGTCAGTTAACATCTAAAATTTTCGAAATGAAGTGAAGAGGGACCATTGCAATTGGCAAGAGTGTTATGAATCGACGAAAGGTTTAAGCAATAAGTGTTACGAAGTTTTATATGGTATATCAATGTATTGGAATGGTTGTGCAATGGGGGCAACAGCTATTGAGGTGGGGCAAACCTATCGCATTGCAATTAAAATAAATATGTTTCCAAAGTTCACAAAGGTAAAACCAATGTGACGCAATATTTCAAATTGACGATCGCATTTTTTAAATTTTAGTTCCAATGCGAAACACGTAAACTATGTGAAATGTGATGAGGGCCCCACCTTAATCATGATTGAGGTTTTTGGAGTGGTAACCAATGAATATGGTAACGTTTCTTGCAATGGAGATATGCAATAAAGGTACATGGGGTCCTACCAATGGTTTAAGTGGATCTTTGTTGTATATATGATATCTAATATATATAACTAGTAAGTTTTATATAACACGGATGTTTGATGGGTGGAATAACTTATAACATTTAAAAATTTGGACTATTATAAAAGCGGGTTTAAGTCCCAACATGTTATATATGTGGGTTTTGGGGGTTTGAATGGGATTTTAAATGGAATTCAAAGTGCTAAACTATAGGTTTTTAAATACAAGCTTAGGCTATATAGTAAATGAAGTTTGGGTTTTAGTAATAACTCGGATAATTTAGCAAATTAGATGAAATGTTTGGATATTGGGAAAAAAGGTGAAAATATTAAAAAAAAAAAAAACTAAGTGAGGTCAATGATAATGACAAGACAAAGAGGTGAAAACATAGAAAAATAAGGTGGGGTGGGTGGGATGGAAATACCAGTTGCTAACACATGGTAGTATGGAAGTGCAAGGACCAATAGACAGAGATTTAGACTAACATGGTGGATTCAAAATAGTAGTGGCAAGCCACATTGATTTGGCGAAGTGTTTAGAGCAAAGAGGCCCCCATATGATAGTAAATGAAATGCATGTAGTTGGAAGGATTAGGCCCCACACATCCTCATCAAGGCATTGGAGAAATTGCGTGGGGATCCATAGCTTGATGGTTAATGTGAAATTGGGTGGCATAAAAGTTGTTTTCTATAACCGTTGATTGCAAGATCAACAATTATGGTTGATTGTGCTACCCCTCGCCCTTAAAACTCAAAAAATCCCGAGAGGGGGTGCATAAGCCACAAGTGTTTTTGTGACAATCTTATGCGCATCATCAAGCCGAGGTAAGGTGTGATGAAAGGCTGAACAAGCACAAAATGGCCATGACCCCACAAATTTTCATAAAGAAAAATGATAAAAAAAACTAGTCTTTGTGAATCTTCTCTCCGCTAACAAAAGGACAAGTGGAAGATGATGAGCACTAGTGATGTGGGGCCAATGAGAAGGGGACACATGTCATGCATTTACTTTCTGCTACCTAAATGGGCCATTTTTGGGTGACACGGACAACTGAAGAAACATGTCGAATGTGTTACATAAACATAACATCATCCCATTGCCAAGACATCAAAAGGTTTTGAGCAAGGTGCCAAAGGAATCGAAAGCTAACCGGGCGTTGGTCCGATTGCATGACATCTCTCAATACCTCAACCTAGCCCGATAGGCAATTGATTAGCTCACATGGTTGCAACAAGGGACCCACGATGTATGTAATCCCTACCGGGATTCACCCCGGAAGTCTTGGAGGGTGCATAGAGAGAAGCCAAGGGATGAATAGCATCAATCTCACATGTAGTACAACTTGTCATTATTCCTAGAGACAAACACTTTGAAGTTGTGAAAGACCAATGCCTAGGACATATTATATAGAAAGGATCATATGATATAACATGGAAAGTTATCTAGAAAAAGACTCTCATGCTATCTCATGTAAACAAGAAGGTTTAATTAGGATGGAACCAAAATCCTCAAAACTTCAGCACAAAGAAAGTAATACTGCAGAGGCAAAGTGTGAATTCCTAATAGAAACGTATCAAACAATTCAAAGATAGATTTAAGTAAAGAGGGCTAGATTCTAAAATACTTCACAGAGATGGATAATCAGAGGATGATTACTGTGCAGGAAATATAGAGCGAATACTAGCTGTCACCAAGATGAAATCTAGAAACGAATATCAACATGTAATGGGCTTATAATAACAAGAATCCACACATGACAATAGCTTTAAAGATAACATTCCATCATAGCTAATATAGAAGAAGTACGGTTGAAGTGAAAAATGAAACAACATATCATGCCTAAGCCACATTTAAAGTGCTAGACAAGTTTTAGCATGAGTATCAACTACGATAAATTCATACCAAGACCAGTGAGCCACTCACATTCCAGAACATGATACAAGAGAAATGGATGTAAACGAAATGAAAAATTAAGCTATAACACATAAGGGGGAGATACAGCCTGTAAAGTATAAAGGCCAGAATCCTCATTAAAGATGAAACTCCTGATCATTGAGACCCAACGGGCTCTTCGCATTTATATCAAAATTTCAACAAGATGCATACATAATCCTTTCTCAGCTTATTCTTCCGGAAATCTAGAACCCTTTTTCCTACTGGTTTGCTGCTTATATAGAACTTTCAGAAACATGAGTGAGAAGATATTTTGGGAAAAATATCTTCCTCGTGTGCTAGTAATCAGTTTAAAGTCTTAATCAAAAGTAACCAAAATTCATGATGAGGGATGGGGCTTCTCATCATTTACAGTTAGGTTCACAGCTGTTTCAAAACAAAATGTTTAAAATTGTCTTAACAAGAAGTAAAATGCAAGAGTGAAATGTGAATTCCACTCGAAGTTTTAAAGTAACAAAGTAAAATAAAAGTAAAGGCCACTAGGGTTGAATCATGAGTTAACCATGTTCACTGGTGCGACGGAGTTGATGCAGTTGGTGACATAGGTGGCGGGACATTTGCTGATGAGATGGCTAACATGCTGGAATATTTGGTGCACCTTCGCTGACTGTCTACTGCAGGTTCGGGTATCGACGCGAAACCTTCCACTCTGATATAGGCTTCAGTGAGATCATCGAAATTTGCATCAATAGGAATTTTGTGCTTCACTAGGTGCAGAAGGTTAAATTCCTTGTTGAGGGCTGAAACTATAGTCTCAGGTTTTAGCCGAGTGGATTTGTCTGAAACTATATCGGTTCTATTCATCTCCTCCCTAAGACGTGCCTCATAAGATGGTAATGGTTGTAATACGGCATGGGTGGGATCTCAGCATGATGGAAGTCCGGCAGTTGTGATCTCGGCCCAAACCATCTCAAACTGTTCTAAATTGACCGCCACCTTCTCCAAGGTACTTGAAGCTATACTGCGAGCAGAATCCTTCTCAATTATTTTTTGACATGCCGCGGCTTCCTTGAACCTTCCAGTTATACCCTGTTTCGCCACGTCTTCAGGTCTTAGTCCTTCAAGAAAGAGATATATCTCTTTGTGTTCTGAACTCTACTGGATGCATCATTATTCCCCTCATGAAGCTTTCTTCTAAGATAGAGCATGGATGAATTTATCTCCTCAATGACGTTTAAAAATGCTCAATTTCCTTTCACCTCCGTGATGATCTCTACCCAGATTAATCGTCTGGCTTCCATGAGGGTGATATTACCTTTCAAGCGATTAGTGAGTTCGCTGATGGTTTTCTCATGCTTTGTTTTCTCCTTCTTCCCTTGCTCGATTTCCTTCCGCATGGCATCAATCCTCTTGGAGTTCTCAGCCAAGAAAGCTTCCAGCTCACTGATTCTTTGTCTCGCTGTAGAGACCCGTTTCTCCATTGCATCATTTGTGGCCAATGCTGTGGTCAGCTGTTCAGACAGTGAACTAGTCTCTAGTGGGGCCAGTGGTGAACACATATGTGTGTCCCAAGTTGTCTGTAATGCATTCATTCTGCTTTGAAGATCAGCCATCTCCCCTGCGATATTTTCTTTTTCCTCTTTCTCTTTTGCAAGAGAATCAACCAAGTCTGCTCTGTCTTTTTCAGCCCAGACTAACTCGGTTGTTTGTACATGATGAGAGCCCGGTATATTAATTTTACTTTTCAATGATGCAACTTGCTTCTGTAATTGCTCAATAAGGTGGCCGTGGGGGTTGGCTTCACTTGTCTCTTTTCCTTTAATCAAATTTTGGAGAGAGCGTATTTCATTCATGAGGGCATAGGAATTGACCTTTTCCTTTCTAAAATTCTCCACCACTTGGGCATGCTTGCTCTACAACTTCTTCAAAGTGATCGAAAGCCACATCACTTCATCCTTTAGCATATCACTGAAGACCTGAAATATGTTGCATTTATCAATTTCTAGCACTTTTGACATGTCAATTGAAAATTCTAATGCTTTGTAGCTGGTAGTACTAGCATATGGGTCCAGAACGGCCTCAACCATTGCCATTACTAAATGTTCAGTGTCCAGATTCATTGCGGCTGAAATTCTGGTGTGGTATTTCTCAACATATTCTTCCAGCTCGGCCCTGTACTTATCTCTAATTGCTCTAGCCTTCAAACTCCTTTCGGTTGCAACCTGGGAATTGCCGACTATGATAGCTTGTGAGACTTCTGAGAAATCAGAAGAGGTAACACTATCTCATAGCACCTTGATTCCTGTTTTTCCCTTGCTGGGTTTCCCATATGGTATTTCCTCTTCGAGCAACTGTTCTTACCCGATAACTTCCGCTTCACTGGTCCCTGTTTTCTACCTTTTAAAGGGGGGAGAATGTGCTCTTGATGTACCTGCCTCCTCCATTTTTCCTTTACCAGCTTCTCTTGTTGAAGCGGCATTTGTATTTTCCCCTGTCGCAGGTGAATTGGTCTCCATCTGTGAAAGCAAAGGCCAGTTTTCAAGATTAGCCCGCCATTCTATGAAAGGACTCATTTCATGCACATATGGGGTTGATTTGTTCCTTCTCCTTCTGTTAGAGATGATGCCCCTCGGATCGTAGGGCCAAGCTTTCCCTTGTCTCAAATCCATATCTTGAAGCAGCTTTTCCACCATAGGGAGGGCGTACCTTGAATTGACAGCAAAAGGGCCAATGGTAATGGGAAGCTTGAGGATAAACCCCTTTTTTGTAGGGAGCAAGTGAAGTTGGTCAGATTTCAGGGTCTGCCGAATGTATTCCAAAGCATAAATCTGCCCAGTAGGAAACACGGGCAACTGTTAGGGGGGAACTTCGGCTCCATAAACTTGGATTTCAGTGTAGTTATCAAACAAATACCAAACCCCGATGCTTTGGGCTTCACTATATTGTAACCATCTCTTCATCTCAGGAAAAACCCTAGATGAAGGAGAGTCGTGGATGATAGTGTAGGAAATAGGCATGAAATCGTTTAGAAACCTTGAGTAGCCCACCCCGTTTGGCAACTAATGCATTGCAAGGCTCCAGTCGAAGATTGGTCTAGGATGATAATTTATCTTGTACACCTTATCTAAACCCAAACCCTCAAACTTATCAGCATGCTGAAAGAGGAAGAGGTAAAAAACCATAGAGAAAAAATGGAAGCGACCCTTATCTGAGAGTTCCTGGAACTGGGTCTGAATGGTGGGGGCCAGGAAACCAGGAATTTCTAGAACAACCCCGGTTTGAGACATTAACCATAAGAAAGCAACACATCCCCTGGAGGTTTTCCCAAAACCATCCACACCTAATAAATCTGTGATGAGAGCAAGGATAGGCTGGACTTCTTCTTTGAACAGACTCAGGGGGAATGACTTTGCAGAAGGGAGGGTTGTGGTTTGATCGTCGGTTATGGAGGCGATGAGATTGCCCTGCTACTTCCATGGCAATTTTTCAAATTGAGGGGTCAGAGTAACTTCACTAAAACTGATGTAGTTTGAATTCGTAGGAAAACAAAGGGCTTTTCTAATAATATCGGGGGAAAGAGTGAATATCCTATTCCCTTAGGCTAAGAGGAACATGCCCCAACGTTCGTCGTAAGCGTCCCAGAGCCAACAGATAAATTCGACCACTGGATAAACTAGAGGGGTAATTTGATGATACAGACCTGACAGAACCACCCGATACCTATCCCTGTTTTCGACATGTCTCCTAAAAAGTTCAAGCTTGATACTACTAATGGGAAATGGATACTGCGGGTCACAGATGTCGGCTTGTCGGTCTAAGAAAGGTTCAAACCCTGGAGGATTTCTGGTTTCACAGACTTGGGGAGTCTCTGGCTTTGACTTCTTGGTTGTGACCTTACCCATGACCAACATGAAAATTTTAAAAACAAAAGGAAACTAGAGGGTATCTGAGGGATGGAATACCTGCACAGTAGTAAATTTTCTTGGGAAAGCGATGCGGGGGTACTGACAGTGACTGGGAAAACCTGGTACTGGGATCCCACTTTTGTTTATACTGTAGTCAAAAACCTGAGTATTTTACTGTAGTAAAAGATGGAGGACCATTATATAGAACTGAGGGAGCTCGGGAAAAGGTGGAGTGGTGAAGCAAGTGGGGTAAGCACCGTAAGGACACTAACAGTGAGACATGCGGTGTGTAGGAATTGGGTGTTAGACTTTAGGTAGGTAAACACTGCGTGTCGGGTTAAATACCGGTACGGGCCTCAGTACCGGATATCCTAAGAACTTACCTTACCTTTTCGTCGTGGTGATAGCTCTGCTTCAGAACACAGCCCTCGAGGGATGTGAAATGCCTATTAAGGTATCTTTAGAACCCATGTTTTAATTCTCAGTATAATACTCACCCCGTGTCGATCCTCTTGACACGTCATCAAGATTCTGGGGGGGTAAGGCTCTTCCTTGCTCCTCCGCTTCGTGACCCCCCCGGAATTACACTTGCGGACTCCCTCTCCAATGTGTATAACATGAATGTGGGCACCATTTTATATTCTTTTCTTCTACGCCTTTTATATCTTCGCACAGCTAATGTTTAAGGTCTCCATATATTTCCACTCTATTATAGAAACGCGCTTATCCTTTTCTCGCACGTGACTTAGCTTAGCGTTATTTCTTCTTAGCTAGCTTCAAACGTTAGCCATGAGTAATGCTATCGGGTGCTTTGCTCCATATGAATTTAATTAAAATATAAAAGGTGAACTATATAATCAACATCCTCTTGACACGTCATCAAGATTCTGGGGGGGTAAGGCTCTTCCTTGCTCCTCCGCTTCGTGACCCCCCCGGAATTACACTTGCGGACTCCCTCTCCAATGTGTATAACATGAATGTGGGCACCATTTTATATTCTTTTCTTCTACGCCTTTTATATCTTCGCACAGCTAATGTTTAAGGTCTCCATATATTTCCACTCTATTATAGAAACGCGCTTATCCTTTTCTCGCACGTGACTTAGCTTAGCGTTATTTCTTCTTAGCTAGCTTCAAACGTTAGCCATGAGTAATGCTATCGGGTGCTTTGCTCCATATGAATTTAATTAAAATATAAAAGGTGAACTATATAATCAACATTGGCTCCACCTGGGGACGACACGTTCATTCTTGGATGTGTTGAGAACCTCGCAGACCAATTGTTAACCCTTCCTGTGGACACTACTCCTCTGCAATTGTTCTTTTTCTCTTCATGATTCTTCACCAAAAATGACATTAAAACAAAGATAAAAGCAAATAACTAATGTAAAGTATAATACATCAGGCTCTCTTGGCCTGAATCAGAACTGGAAGTAAGGTTTCGGGGACTGACCATTTACAGGGGCGTCAAGCAAGTCTCCCTGTAAATTTTCCAACTTGAATGTGTTGTTGCCCCCTTGCTCCACAATTTTAAAGGGGCCGAACCATAATGGGTCAAATTTACCATGCTTCCCCTTATCTGCTCTTCGAATATCCCATCTGAGCACTAAATCCCCAACCTGCATCTTCTTGTCCTTAGCATGCTAGTCAAATAGATCTTTCATCTTATCCTAATATTCGGTTAACCTCTGACTCACCTAGTTTCGTGTTTCTTCCAATTCTACCAGCTGATTTATTCTCCTAGTTATATCATTAGGCTCTTCTTGGCTTTCCTGCATGAATCTAGCTACTGGTAAAGCCAACTGTATGGGAAAGACCGCTGCTCTCCCATATACCAATTCATATGGGGACTTCCCCGTTGATCTCGTGCTAGTGATTCTGTTTGCCCATAAAGCAAATTTTAGCTGAGAGTCCCAATTTTTCTGATTTTCGTTGATAGCTTTCTTCAGTGCTCTCACCAGGGTCTTATTAAAAGACTCTGCCAGGCCATTTCCTTGTGGGTAATAGGCTGTGGAGTGACCCAATGCAATGTTATACTGTTGGTAGAAGCTGAAAAACTTAGCAGATTTAAAGGCCTGGGCATTGTCAGTCACTATCTTGGCAGGGCAACCAAATCTAGATATAATATTTTCTTCCATAAACTTCATCACCACGGTATCTGTTGCATTCCTTGTAGGTATAGCCTCCACCCATTTTGTGAAATAATCTGTAGCAGTTAATATCCACTTGTGCTGACCACTCAACGTAGGATGAATCTCACCAATAAATTCAATCCCCCATTTTTGGAATGGTTCGTCCACATGTACAGGTATCATGGGTAGGGGTGCCAAATTCTGTCTCTCCGCAAATTTTTGGCATTTTTCACAAGCTCTGACCTGAGAAAACACATCTCCAAAGAGTTTGGACCAGAAGAAACCAGCTCTCTAGCTGTAGTCACCCCCACAGATACCTTCATGAAATTTAGCCATTATATTTTCTACCTCATCTTCTGTAAGACACAAGAGTAGGATACCTGAAGGATATCGCCAGTACAGCCGACCATTGGCAACAACAAATTTCTATGATTTCAACCTTAGTGTTATGTATTTAGCTTTGTCACAGCTGAGGGGGCATTTGAGAGTCAGAAGATAGTCCACAATCTCCTTATACCATGGGCTGATGAGATACTTCATATGAGTCTTCTAAGTAGCTGTCTCTATCCCCCGCTGTTCTTCCATCTTCTCGGACTCCTCATTAGCTATCATAGACAGATTTATACCGAGAGCCTGACAGTTCGATTCCGACAGGATTTTGGCTAATCCTTGTCCTTTAATCAACTTGGTAGGGCGAATATCCAGCTCATATTCTTGTATTTCGGCAATCCATTTCCCCCTTTTTCCTTCGCTATCTCCTTGGATGAGGATGTCCTTCACGGCTGCTGTGGGCACAAATGCAGTGATGTGTGATTGCAGGACATACATTCGGAATGCCTTAAGATACTTCACCAGAGCATAAGCTTTCTTTTCTAATATGTTGTATTTTAATTCTGGATCGCGGAGCACCTGGCTGAAGAAAGCAATGGGCTGCTCATACCCCTCCTCATTCTTCTGCAATAAAACTCCTACCACTGTATGAGGTCATGCAAATGAAAAAATCATGAAGGGTTTAGGATAGTCTAGTGCAGCCAGCACTGGGGCTTCTGCAAAGGTGTTTTTTATTTTGGAAAAGGCCTCTCGTGATTCCTGGGACCATTTTACCTCGTTATTCTTCTTAAGCATGTTGGTTATATGCCTAACTATCTCTACATAGTTAGGGATAAACCTTCTCAGAAAGTTAATGCGCCCAAGGAACACCTGCACCTCCTTCTTTTTTCTGGGGAGGGAAATGCCATTTATGACTTCTACTCTCTTAGGATCAATTTTTGCCCCATATTTGGTCACATTATGTCCCAAAAGCTTACCCTCTTCCAATGCAAAAAATGACTTCTGTGGATTGAGAGAGAGACCCTACCTTCTGCACTTCTCGAAATTTCTATGCAAGTGTTCAATGTGCTCTGCATCGTCCTTTGAAAACACAGTGATATCATCGAGATAGACTACCACAAACTTATCTTGATCCCCAAAAAAGGCAATGTCCATGGCCCTTTGGAAAGCGGCCCCTGCATTGATCAACCTGAAAGGCATCCTAGCATACATAAATGTACCCCATGGTGTGGTGAAGGCAGTCTTCTTTTGATCTTTTGGAAGTACAACCACCTGATTGTAACCAGATAAACCATCCATCATCGACATCCATGAAGCTCCCACTACTTTCTGCAGAATATGATCCATCTTGGGCAGTGGGTAATTATCCTTTAAGGACGATCGATTTAGATTCCGGAAATCAACACACAGCCTTATTTCTCCATTCTTTTTCTGGACAGGGACTAGATTTGCCACCCACTCAAAGTACCTCAATGGCACAATGATTTTGGCTTTCAATAACTTCTTAATCTCTTTCTCTATGGAGGGGAGCAGCAGGGGGTTAATCTGCCTAAGCTTCTATTTATGCGGCTTCGCATCTCCTTTTAGAGGAATTTTATGTTGCATGATGCTGATGTCGAAGGTTTTCAGGTCTTGATAAGACCATGCGAACACATATTTGTATGACTGGAATAGTTTCTAGTAGAGCTCTTTATATTCCTCTGGGACTTTCTTGGACAACTTCACAATTTTGGGATCAGCATCAGTACCAAGGTTTAGGTCTTCTACCTGATTCTCTTCTATCACTTTGTTTGGCGACAATGGGACATCGTTTCTGTCAAACAACCTTTCTAGAGGTACCAGTCCTCTGGGTATAACGTTTCCTTTTAGTTGCAACACTTTATGGCTAGCCACCTTTTCCTCCCATTTGTTTTCTGACATTTCTTCAGCTTCTTCTTCTTCGCAAGCATCTATCTCCATGTTTGAGAATTCCCCAATTGTTTCCATAAATATTTTTACTTGGTCTTCATCCTCAAACACCTGCCAATGATTGATTTTATCTGGAATTTCTGGTTGATAACGCACTTCAATTTCATATCTTAGGAGAGGGTTCTGAGGTGGACGAAATGTACTAGCAGCCACTGCAAGGGAATCTGCCATCCTATTTTGCTCTCTAGGTATAAACTGGATATTAAATGTCGGGAAGAAATTTTCCACCAGATCCCATACTTCGTTCCTATAAGCCCTCAGCCTCGGGTGTTTGGTTTGGCACTGATTCTTCACTTGTCTAACTACCAGTTCCGAATCTCCCAGACCTTTAAACTTTGGATGTTCATGCTTCTGGATGTCTGCAACCCTAACAGAAGTGCTTCATATTCAACGACATTATTAGTAGCTTCATATTCTAACTTGAAAGACAACGGGACCCATTTTCCTGTAGGAGAAATCAGTAGTACTCCAACCCCATTACCTTCTCTGGAATTTTCTCCATCAAAGTGAAGCGTCCAGACTCTTGCTTCCTGGCTCTCTGAGGACTGTTCAGTCTTAATATGGTAGAATGATGGTTCTTGAGCATAATCTTCATCTTCCTCCAGCATCAGACATGAGAAATCCCCTTCTTTACTATAGACTGGTGAATTAACCAAGTTGTCAGCCTTAGTAACCATCTTGACAAATCTTGTTTCCCTATACAGCCTCCTTTCCTGGCCACCAAATACCGAAATAGTAGCATATGTTAAATCCATCTTGATTGACCCACCGATTTTGGTTCCCCGGGACCTTGACAGCAACATGCTGAAGCGAGCTGGGATGTTAGCCACCACTATATCCATCACCATGCTTTTGGCTGGGATCTGGGCCAAATTGACCACCAAGTCCTTGATCATACCTAGGCATTTAAATCTTTTGGAATCAAATGAATATATATCCTTGTATGGACGAGTGATTTGTAATCCTAGTTGTTCCATGACTGACAGGGGCAATAGGTTATGGGAAGCTCCTGAATCTAACATATAGTTATCTAATAGCAGGTCAGGAATCACTAAAGACACATAAAAAGGAGGAGTAGAGGCATCTAATTCCTCAACATGGGGTCCAAAAACAACCATGGGTCTTTCTTCTTGAAGGTTCAGACTATCTGGAATATGAGCTGTTTCTAGAGGGAGCATAAAGGAGGTGAACTAAGACTGATATGTAGGCTGCTTCAACAATTCAGTCAAGGGAACTGGGATTTTGACCTTCTCAAGCTCCTTTTGTAAACTAAAGGCAGAAGAGGACTTTTCTCTTAAAATCTCCTTTGACTCTTTGTTTTCGACCAAGGGTTTGACTTCTTTCGACATAGACTTGGTATTAGGGGGAGTGACTACTTTCGAAGAAGAAGAAATTTGATCACTAGACTACAAAGATTCATTCAGAGGTTTCTTACCTTTATCTGTGACCTTTTGCACTGTTGTCTCCTTCTGAGCAGATGCTTCCTTCTGGGGCGCCTCTTCTTCCTGATCCCGAGTACGAGTTCTCTTCCTAGAAGATCTGAGGTCATATCTTCTATTGAATTGTGCTTGCATGAAATCAACAAACTGCTTGCAATAGTCATCGATCTCTAGATCTTCGGTGCTTTTGGCCTTTTTTTCTTCATGTAATGGAATCTCCATTCCATCACTTTCTTGCAAGGGACATTATACTTCATCATTGTTCGAATAAGCAAGATATGGATCATCTTGCTCATAAGTGGTGTCCTCGGTGGGACCATCTACCTGACCTTCCAAGTACAGCGGGTGTGGTACCTGATCTTGTTGCTCTTTTTGTTCCTTTTGCAGTATCTGAAGGGGTGGTTTTCTATACTGAGGGTTGTAACCCCTGTTTGGAGCATTATGGAAATTCTTGGAGGATGAATTCTTGGCCTCGAGCTCAAGTTTGACCAACTTACTTGAAATAATCTTAATCATTTTGTTAATTTCTTCAATTTTGTTATCAGGCGACTCTCTGTCTTGGCCAGAAGTAGATACCTCTTCTTTGCCCCTTCTTCTAGCATCTTGATCTGATTTTCCCTTTGATTTCCCAGTTGTAGCGAAATTAGCCTCCAATTCAAGTGCGTCCGTCTGAGCATCGTCTAGTGAAGCAGGCTTCCTTTCTCTTAGAGAGAAACCAAACTCAGAATCAAAGGTTGCCACGAACACCACCTTGGCTGCAGTCTGATGAGGTTTCATTTTGGCTAGAAGGCTTGAGTAGAGCTTGTTGAAACTCTTGATGAATTATGGTACTCCCTCGTTGTTTTTTTTTCTTGATAGCATTAAATTCAGTGAGGCAGTAACCATGATCTTTATTTTCCCCCCATTTTCTGAGAAACGTATCTTCCATCCCTTCCCAAGTAGTGATGGAACGGTCTCCCAATGTCTTAAACCACTTTCTGGCTTCTCCATCAAGAGATTGAACAAACAGTATTAGGACTACATCTAGATGTTCCACATTAAAGTTCTCTGCAAAAGAGCAGAAGACTTCAAGATGCTTTTGAGCTTCAATATCATTTTCCCTGTTGAAACGGGGTAAGATTTTCAGATAGTCCTGAGGCATATCATTCAAGACTTGAGGTAATGCCAGGGGGGCATATTTGTTCAACAAGAAACCTGGAAAATTGGCCATTAGGGGTGGTGGAGGTAGTGCAAGATTTTGATGCGTAAGAGGATGAGGAGGTGGAAGCGAAGTTTGAATGACAATGGGAATGTATTGGACAGAGGCTTGGGGTGCTGATGGAAAAGATGGACTATTAATAGCAGATACCATGGTGACTTCTTTGACCTCTTCAACCTCAAGAGTGGGATGAAGAGTGTAGTGGGTGGTATCTATTGATTCAGCTTCATCTTTGAATTGGATGTTTCCCAGAGGAGGAATATCTGAGTAGTAATCAGTATCTCCCACAGTGGAGTTAGGAGCTTGCACTTGGGCTACTTGAGAGGAGGAGGATGGAAAGTTTTCTAAAGAGAACTCAGGGATCTCTGTGTGAACTGATTGTCTTTCCATCCAACCTCTCCTATGTAGGATCTTCTCTAGATTAGACACTGAAGGTGTCTTTGGCTGAGATGTATCTGACCTCAGGTGTGGCTTTTGAGGAGCCAGGACTACAAGTAAGTTTATCTGATGAATGACTATGGAGTCACCAAGGTGAGGGATCTACAACTCTCAAATCTTCATGCTCACCTTTCTGAAGAGTGAATAGAGATTTTTTTGAGGCCCAGGGATTTAATTTTTCTCAACTTCGTATCACTCGCAACGGCGCCAAAAAGATGTTGTCATTCCTAGAGACAGCCTTGAGTTGTGAAAGACCAGTGCCTAGGACATCTTATATAGCAAGGAGCATATGATATAACATGGAAATTTATCCAGAAAAAAGGCTCTCGTGCTATCTCATGTAAAAAATAAGGTTTAATTAGGATGGAACCAAAATCCTCAAAACTTCATCACAAAGAAAGCAATACTGCAGAGGCAAAGTGTGAATTCCTAATAGAAACGTATCAGACAATTCAAAGACAGCTTTCTGTAAAGAGGGATGGATTCTAAAATAATTCACAGAGATGGGCAATCAGAGGATGATTACTGTGCAAGAAATATAGAGAGAATACTAGTTTTCACCGAGATGAAATCCAAAAACGAATATCAACATGTAATGGTCTTATAATAACAAGAATCCACACATGACAATAGTTTTAAAGATAAAATTCCATCATAGCTAATATAGAAGAAGTACGGTTGAAGTGAAAAATGAAACAACATATCATGCCTGAGCCATATTTAAAGTGCTAGACAAGTTTTAGCATGAGTATCAACTACGATAAATTCATACCAAGACCAGTGAGCCACTCGCATTCCAGAACATGATACAAGACAAATGGATGTAAATGAAATGAAAAATTAAGCTATAACACATAAGGGAGAGATACAGACTGTAAAGTATAAAGGCCAGAATCCTCATTAAAGATGAAACTCCTCATCATTGAGACCCAACGGGCTCTTCATATTTATATCAAAATTTCAACAAGATGCATACATAATCCTTTCTCAGTGTATTCTTCTGAAAATCTGGAACCCTTTTTCCTATTGGTTTTCTGCTTATATAGAACCTTCAGAAACATGAGTGGGAAGATATTTTGGGAAAAATATCTTCCTCATGTGCTAGTAATCAGTTTGAAGTCTTAATCAAAAGTAACTGAAATTCATGATGAGGGATGGGGCTTCTCATCATTTACAGTTAGGCTCACGGTCATTTCAAAACAAAATATTTAAAATTGTCTTAACAAGAAGTAAAATGCAAGATTGAAATGTGAATTCCACTCGAAGTTAGAAAGTAACAAAGTAAAATAAAATTAAAGGCCACTAGGGCTGAATCATGAGTTAACCATGTTCACTGGTGCGATGGAGTTGATGAAGTTGCTGACACAGGTGGCGGGACATTTGCTGATAAGATGGCTAACAGGCTGGCATATTTGGTGCACATTTTTTGACTGTATGCTGCAGGTTCTGGCATTGACGCGAAACCTTCCACTCTGATATAGGCTTCAGTGAGATCATCGAAATTTGCATCAGCAGGAATTTTGTGCTTCACTAGGTGCAAGAGGGAAAATTCCTTGTTGAGGGCTAAAACTATAGTCTCGAGTTTCAGCTGAGTGGATTTGTCTGAAAGTATATCGGTTCGATTCATCTCCTCCCTGAGACATGCCTCATAAGCTAGTAACGACTGTAATACGGCGTGGGTGGGATCCCAGCATGATGGAAGTCCGGCAACTGTGATCTCGGCCCAGACCATTTCAAACTGTTCTAAATTGACCGCCACGTTCTCTAAGGTATTTGAAGCTATACTGTGAGCAGACTCCTTCTCAATTATTTTTTGACATTCCGTGGCTTCCTTGAACCTGCTTGTTATACCTTGTTTCGCCACCTCTTTAGGTCTTAGCCCTTTCAAGAAAGAGATATATCTCTTTGCGTTTTGAACTTTGCTGGATGCATCAGTATTCCCCTCATGAAGCTTTCTTCTAAGATAGATCATGGACAACTTTATCTCCTCAATGACGTTTAAAAATGTGTAATGTCCTTTCACCTCCGTGATGATCTCTGCCCAGATTAATCGTCTGGCTTCCATGAGGGTGATATTACCTTTCAAGCCATTAGTGAGTTCGCTGATCGTTTTCTCATGCTCTGTTTTCTCCTTCTTCCCTTGCTCGATTTCCTTCCGCATGGCATCGATCCTCTTAGAGTTCTCAGCCAAGAGAGCTTCCAACTCACTGATTCTTTGTCTTGCTGTAGAGACCTGTTTCTCCATTGCATCATTTGTGGCCAATGTTGTGGTCAGCTGTTCAGACAGTGAACTAGTCTCTGGTGGGGCTGGTGGTGAACACATATGTGTGTCCCAAGTTGTCTGTAATGCATTCATTCTGCTTTGAAGAGCAGCCATCTCCCCTGCGATATTTTCTTTTTCCTCTTTCTCTTTTGCAAGAGAATCAACCAAGTCTGCTCTGTCTTTTTCAGCTCGGACTAACTCGATTGTTTGTACATGATGAGAGCCCGGTATATTAATTTTACTTTTCAACGATGAAACTTGCTTCTGTAATTGCTCAATAAGGTGGCCCTGGGGGTTGGCTTCACCTGTCTCTTTTCCTTTAATCACATCCTGGAGAGAGCGTATTTCATTCATGAGGGTGCGGAAATTGCCCTTTTCCTTTATGAAATTCTCCACCACTTGGGCATGCTTGCTCTGCAACTTCTTCAGAGTGATCGAAAGCCATATCACTTCACCCTTTAGCATATCACCGAAGACCTGAAATATGTTGCATTTATCAATTTCCGGCACTTTTGAGATGTCGATTTCAAACTCTAATGCTTTGTAGCTGGTAGTACCGGCATCTGGGTCCAGAACGGCCTCAACCATTGCCATTACTAAATGTTCAGTGTCCAGATTCATTGCAGCTGAAATTCAGGTGTGGTATTTCTCAACATATCCTTCCAACTTAGCCTGGTACTTATCTCTAATTTCTCTAGCCTCCAAACTCCTTTCAGTTGCAACCTAGGAACTACCAACTGTGATAGCTTGTGAGACTTCTGAGAAATCAAAAGAGGTAACACTATCCTGTAGCACCTTGATTCCTGTTTTTCCCTTGTCGGGTTTCCCATATGGTATTTCCTCCTCGAGCAACTGTTCTTCCCTGATAACGTCTGCTTCACTGGTCCCTGTTTTCTGCCTTTTAAAGGGGAGAGAATGTGCTCCTGATGTACCTGCCTCCTTCGTTTGTCCTTTACCAGCTTCTCTTGTTGAAGTGGCATCTGTCTTTTCCCCTGTTGCGGATGAATCAGTCTCCATCTGCAAAAGCAAAGGCCAGTTTTCAAGATTAGCCCGCCATTCTATGAAAGGCCTCGTTTCATGAAAATATGGGGTTGATTTGTTCCTTCTCCTTTTGTTAGAGATGATTCCCCTCAGATCGTAGGGCCAAGCTTTCCCTTGTCTCAAATCCATATCTTGAAGCAGTTTTTCCACCACAAGGAGGGCGTGCCTTGAATTGACAACAAAAGGGCCAATGGTAATGGGAAGCTTGAGGATAAACCCCATTTTTGCAGGGAGGAAGTGAAGTTGGTTAGATTTCAGGGTCTGTCGAATGTATTCCAAAGCATAAATCTGCCGAGAAGGAAACACGGGCAACTGGTAGGGGGGAACTTCGGCTCCATAAACTCAGATTTCAGTGTAGTTATCAAACAGGTACCAATCCCCGGTGCTTTGGGCTTCACTATACTGTAACCATCTCTTCATCTCAGGAAAAACCCTAGGTGAAGGAGAGTCGTGGATGATAGTGTAGGCAATAGGCATGAAATCGTTTAGAAACCTTGAGTAGCCCACCCCGTTTGGCAACTGATGCGTTGCAAGGCTCCAGTCGAATATTGGTCTAGGCTGAGAATTTATCTTGTACACCTTATCTAAACCCAAACCCTCAAATTTATTAGCATGCTAAAATAGGAAGAGGTAAAAAACCATAGAGAAAAAGCGGAAGCGACCTGTGTCTAAGAGTTCCTGGAACTGGGTCTGAATGGTGGAGGTCAGGAAACCAGGAATGTCCAGAACAACCCCGGTTTAAGACATTAACCATAAGAAAGAAACAAATCCCCTGGAGGTTTGCCCAAAACCATCCACACCTAATAAACCTGCAATGAGAGCAAGGATAGGCTGGTCTTCTTCTTTGAACAGACCTAGGGGGAATAACTCTGCGGAAGGGAGGGATGTGGTCTGATCGTCGGTTATGGAGGCGATGAAATCACCCTACTGCTTCCATGGCAATTTTTCAAATTGAGGGGTCAGAGTAAATTCACTAAAACTGACATAGTTTGAACTGGTAGGAAAACGAAGGGATTTTCTGATAATATCGGGGGAAAGAGTGAATATATTATTCCCTTGGGCTGAGAGGAACATGCCCCGACGTTTGTCGTAAGCGTCCTAGAGCCAACAGATAAATTTGATCACTGGATAAACTGGAGGGGTAATTTGATGATACAGACCCGACAGAACCACCCGATACCTATCCCTGTTTTTGACATGTCTCCTAAAAATTTCAGGCTTGATACTAGTAATGGGAAATGGATACTGCGGGTAGCAAATGTCGGCTTGTCGGTCTAAGAAAGGTTCAAATCCTGGAGGATTTCTGGTTTCATGGACTTGGGGAGTCTCTGGCTCTGACTTCTTGGTTGTGACCTTGCCCATGACCAACATGAAAGTTTTAAAAACAAAAGGAAACCAGAGGGAATGTGAGGGATGCAATACCTGCGTAGTAGGAAATTTGCTCGAGAGAGCGATGCGGGGGTACTGACAATGACTGGGCGAACCTAGTACGGGGCTCCCACTTTTGTTTATACCGTAGTTGAAAACCTGAGTATTTTACTGCAGTAAAAGATGAAGGACCGTTATATAGAACTGAGGGAGCTCAGGAAAAGGTGGAGTGGTGAAGCAACTGGGGTAAGCTTCGTAAGGACACTAACAGTGAGACACGCGGCATGTAGGAATTGGGTGTTAGACTTCAGGTAGGTAAACACTGCGTGTCGGGTTAAATACTGGTGTGGGCCTCAGTATCGGATATCCTAAGAACTTACCTTACCTTTTCATTGTGGTGACAGCTCTGCTTCAGAACACATCCCTCGAGGGATGTGAAATTCCTATTAAGGTATCTTTAGAACCCATGTTTTAATTCTCCGTATAATACTCACCTCGTGTCGATCCTCTTGACACGTCATCAAGATTCCAGGGGGGTAAGGCTCTGCCTTGCTCCTCCGCTTCGTGACCCCCCCCGGAATTACACTTGCGGACTCCCTCTCCAAAGTGTATAACATGAATGCGGGCCCCGTTTTATATTATTTTCTTCTACGCTTTTTATATCTTCGCACGGCTAATGTTTAAGGTCTCCATATATTTCTGCTCTATTATAGAAACACACTTATCCTTTTCTCGCAAGTGACTTAGCTTAGCGCTATATATTCTTAGCTAGCTTCAAAATTTATCCATGAGTAATGTTATCGGGTGCTTTGCTCCACATGACTTTAATTAAAATATAAAGGGTGAACTATATAATCAACATCTAGTATGCCTGGGGCGTAATTACCCAGACTATTTTCGGAGGGTTCTTTATTCACTTTCTTGTATTTTGGTTTCTGGTCCTAATTACCTGGAGCAGAAATATCTGAAGGCTGCTTGATTGCTGTATCTTGGGACTTTTGGTAAAGTGTGCTCTTTGCTCCTAGATTTCCATAGCTTCTTAATTTTTTGAGTCCAGTTAATCTCATAATTATTAAAAGTGGTTGACCGATTTCCTTGTCGATCAAGGAGGCTTCATGGGATTTCTCCTGCGAGTGTCGAGCCTTCTTCGAGAAGGTGTAGGAGCAATTTAGTGGGTTATTTTCATCCAGTAGTTTCGAATAAAACAGAGAGTGATCCTCTGTATGGGGTTTTTGTTTCTATGGGTGGTCCTAGTACTAGTGGTATTGTAGAGAGGAGTACTTCACTCATCTCTAGAGTCTTGTTTTCGGCAGAAGAAGTTGAAGTTGAAGAGGTTCCTCAACCTCCTAGTACTCCTTCGTCTCCTCTTCCTGCCAGTTTTCCAGATGTTATTTTGTACGTTGGGCCTGCATCTCAGAGACCAGCTATCCCCTATCCTCATCCCTTTCTTTTGATGGCCACGGATGGGAACACAACTTCGGCTATGAGAACTACAAGTGTGCATACTCCTCTTTTGGTTGAAGGAGAAGGTACTATTTCTATCTCAACAATCACTTCTAGAGCTGCTATGTTTGGCTCTGCCTCTATTGAGTCTACGAGTGGGGGAACCCAAGCATTTTCTTCTCATTCTGGCCCCTTTTCTTTTGGAATTCCATCTAGTGTGATTCCTTCTATCTCCTTTACTGCTACTTCTGTTGTCTCCATGCCTATGCCTTCAATGGCTAGTGGATCAACTTCATTTTAGGGTTTTCCCTTTAGAAGTGGGCACATTTCTCATTCGAAACCTTCCTTAGGATCTTTTCCTTTTACCTCTCAAAATCAAGGATTCAATAATTTCATTGGAGGTCAAAGCTCTAATGCTTTTACAGGGTGGAACCCTGATTTTATAGGGTTAGGAGTTGTGAGTCATTTTTTCTCTGGTCAGCAAGGGAATGTTCCTTTCCCTTCTGTAGGGGCTTCTCATGGCTTCTCTCCATTTGCCAACACTTGGAACCCTTACCAAGGGGTTTCTTCTTCATTTAACATTTCGATTCGAGGGAATATCCCTATTTATAGTAACCCTACGATGGGAGGGGTTCCTTCTCCAAATGTTGGGTCACAGGGTTTCTCTTATGGCTCAGCATTTTCTATGAACAATCTCTGGCAACCTGGTGCCTCAACAAATCTAGGGTATTCTTTTCAAATTGTTGGGAATCCTTCCTATGGGGGATGGAATTCTCAGGCTCCTCCGTACTTACCTTTCATGGAAACTTTAAACTTGTTAGATCTATCAAAATTGACGAATGATCTTATTCGATATAGTCTGGGTTGGCCTCCAGTCCCTACTGAAATTCCCTCAGATATTCCAAAGTTTTAAGGGAAGACCGGTGAGGATCTGGCTGACCATGTTACCACTTTCTACTTATGGTGTTCGTCAAAATCCCTTATCAACGATTTGATTAGGTTCAGGCTATTTCAATGAACCCTAACTGGGAATGCCGAAAAATGGTACATTAAGTTGATATGGGGTAGTTTTGCTACTTTTATTGAGTTGGCTACTATGTTTTTGAACCATTTCCAGTTGCCTATTTGTTATGATGCCAGGACTTATCTCCTGGCCAATTTCCAGCAGGACAAGGCAACTCACATTTATGATCATATTCAGGAATTGAGGAGAAGGAATAGGCTCATCAAATCCCAAATTCCGAATGAGTTCCTTCTCGAATGGTTTCTTAAATCCTTGCAGCTAGAAATCTCAAAGGATGTATCCGTTTCAGGGGTATTTTCT